>VZRW01010697.1:2212129-2239124 GCA_013398125.1 Aegotheles bennettii | reverse complement strand
CCCCCAGGGGTTCCCTCAGCCCCCCACGGCGCTGGTGGCCCCCTCTGCCAGCCCTCTCGGTGCCCGCAGCACCCCAAGGGCCCTGGGGGTGCCCCGCAGGCTCTCTCGGCACCTGCCCGGGCCCTGGCAGCGCCTGCTGCCCCGCAGCCACGGGGCTGCTGCCCTCCAGACCGCCCGGAGCCGGTGCTGCCCGGCAGAGCAGGCTCGGCCCCGTGCGGCTGCTGCCCGCGGCCCCTGCTCGCCCAGCGGGGCCGGTTGGAGCTTGCCGGCTCCTCCGCTGCCATCCCGAGCTCCCTGACACCGGCCACGGACTGCCCGGGCCTGCAGGCCCGAGCACGGTGGCTCAGGCGGGTGCAGTGTTCCAGGCTCTGTCGGGCACCTCTGGCATTCTCAGCGCTGCGATGACCACTCGTGTTTGTGTCTGCAGAGCCAAGAGCCACCGTGACAGACTGGGGGAAGCCTCCTGCTTCCAAGTGCCCGTAAAGGAAAGAGGAGCACCCTTGCACCGCTGGGACGGACACCCTCTCTGGCAGAGGATGGACTCCCTTGGGTGCCAGCATGGCTCTTCCTCTTGAAAACCCTTCTGCAGTTTTATTGGATGCCAAAGAATTAATATAAGGAGAAGATCCGCATTCTCCAGGCAATACATTTCCCCAGTCTTGCCCTTTTGCCTGTAGTACTGATGTGCCTGTAGTACCGACGTGCCTGTAGTACAGTCTGGCTGCATCCCTGCCAGCTTTCACACAATGCACACAGCTAATCCCACACTGCTCCATGCACCACCCCGGGTCCTTCCCTCATAATGTCACCAGTTAATAGCATCAGGGACTTTCTGCTGCAGATAAAGTGTGACCACTGCTGTATTAAGAAGTGCTATCACATGTGACATTATAGTGCAAGAACAAAATACAACTAACTTGCCTTTTAAGTCTAGAAGCAGGACAAGAGGGAAATGACAGCAATCTAAATATGCTGTGTGTAACATGCTGCTTTTCTAATTGATTCTGCAGCTTTCTTCCTCTTCCTCCTGCTGTCATCATTTCTGCACTAAGAGATTGTTTCAATTTTTTCCTTTCAGCCAGAAACGAGGCCCATACCTGGATAAAAAAAGGAATTCAGATTGAAACAGCAGAGAAAAACTGCCAAAGAGTCAGAGCTGTTAATCAATGACATAGTCTTTCAGAGCAAGAGATAATAATTCATGCTGGGAATATTCAAACTGAACTGATCCAGGGGATGAGATAACAAGGCACAAACCCTCAGAAGCCCTCAGGGAATAGATAAAAATACCTAATTGTTTTTTTTTTTTGATCTCAGACATCTAAATTATCCAACCGCATTGTGCAAGCGCATTCAGCAGATTGCTAACTGATCAGCCACGAAATCCTGCTGCACTCTGCATTGTGCTCCAAAACTGAACAACCCACTGAATTTAATGAGACAATTCTCATCTCTCATGAGGTCAAACCAATTACATAGGCATAGCCAGCGGGCACTATCTGTAGTGGAAAAAACAAAACAAAACAATGCCTATCAAGTTAGAGTTACACAACCAAATGCTCGCCTGGTGCCCTGGCAAGGCCCTGATATCATTAGCTGTTATTAACTGTCTTGTGCAAAGGCATCAGCTCTCTCAGGAGCCAAGAGGGTGCTGAAGTGGTTACAAAAGCACTTCACTTGCACGGTAGACAAATCTTGAGGTGGCCTTGAAGAGTCAATCCTTTTGCAGGCGTGAGGCTCAAGAACACAGCACCGTAAGAGCTCACATTGGGAAGATTTTATTGGCAACTAAAAGGTCAAACTCTGAAGAAGGTAATGGGCTCAGAGCAGCGCCAGGACTGCTCTCCAATTGCATCCAGCTCAGTTACATCCTTGCCAAGGGAAGAAGAAGTTAATGCTCTGAGATAAGACCCTCGTCACGATATTGTTTAATTACATAAGGCTTCTAGTGAGCCTGAGATAAGAACAGGAATTTGTCCGCAGTCCAGCTGGGTGCGGCTGCTTAGATCATGTTGTGTATTAGAATGGGACTAAAAGCTTGGGTTTATTCGAGGTGGTTGTCACATCATTAGAACTGGAATGAGTAAACTGATACTGACAACTCGTTTAAAAGTTAACTCTCTTTTTCATGGCGAGCAATAAACTAACATTTTCCTGACAACTGTAGCTCTTCAAATTACATTAGGAACATTAATTGAGCCAAACTGCTACTCTGAAATCAGTATTTTCAGAACTCTTTTATCAATGAAGAAACTGAAGCAGAATTCCTAATTCTGTGCTCATCATTTTTCTTGCAAAAAAGAGTATTTTCCTCATTCCGGTTCACTTTCTTATAGATAAATCAGATCATGGATGACTCTATCTGGATTCCTATCTAGTGCCTCACAGTTACAAAACTGGTACCTCCTTTTTATAAAAAAAAAAGGTGGCCAAAAATGCTGTATTTGACTCATCTTCCTGGATATTTACTTTATAAATGCATAGTTTCTTTAGGTTTCCTACATATTGCTAGTTTCTAGATGATGTGCTACTCTTTGCTTTTAACTTCACACTAATACAGTTTGTATTAATCCTTGATAATTTTGATAATCTCTATTTTGTAATCTCAAAATTTCCTTTCTCAAAAAAGTGTAACCTCGATCCTTACCCATTCAGCATGAGTTTGGATAATATCACATAACACTCACATATGATTTCCTCTTTTGTTTTGTTTGTGATTCCTTACACACGGCTGAGTTTTATGTTAGCCTCTGGCTTGTGCTACGGCTCTTGCACTGGGAATGTATTCTAAGTGCTGTGACTGGGTCATGAGCAGCATTGTTTGCTAAAGGTAAAGCTGGGTACATACAGTCATCGTTCAGGTCAATTCAGTTTCATTCATCAATTGGGAATGTGCAGTGACTGTTAAGGAAGGTGCAGTGCTTATTCACTTCTGACCCTTTTGCTACCGAGGGGTGTTTGCTCCCAGCTGAAGTGTAGCTTTTTGTTCGGGATGTTGTGTGACAGGGTACAAACCATGAGATTTTACCCTTGTGCATTTATTCAGAGGATAGGCTTGTAGCACTCGTGTTAGGGTGGATTGGGTATTGAAGTGAGCACATTGCTTTGCAGGGCGTGTTTACTTGATTATGTGTTGTATTCTGCAGGGTGTGTCGCTGACTGCATGAAGCATTAAACAACTGCCGTTCAGGAAAAGGAAAAAACATTTTAGAGAATGAAGAGAAAATGTTATAAAGCATTAAAAATATAAATAACAGCATGTGAGGAAATCTTTCTGAAGGACAGGATGCACATGTAGGTGAAGAATTCAAGTACAAGTGCTGTGCTAAGTATAATCAGTAATGAAAGCTCAGCCCTTCCTCCTAGGATTTTAGTAAGCTATGTGTTGACAGTATTTTCCAAATACCAGGGAACAAAAAGGCAAGCTTTAAGTCTTGTTGCAGTGTAATACGTGTTTATCATTATCACATATGTTGTGCTGTCCACTTACTATTGTGAGATTGGACTTTACATGGGTAGTAGAATAAAATAGTACCTCCTCAACTTGTTATGTAAGATCCTTCTTTATTGAGTATCTGAGCTTTTTTCTTAAGAAGACATAACAACCACCTCTCTTCTTCCTGCTCAATATGCAGAAGAAATAATCTGATTATTTGATAGGTCACGGGGCTGATATAGTTGCTGTGTGTATCTTTGAGTATGGAGAAGGGGGTCTGTGCAGCCACGTGGCCTTTTCCTTGTCCTGTGACAGTGGGCAAGCACGTTGTTGGGCAACGCTAAGGGGAATCTACTGCTCTTAAAGTCTCTAGAAAATTTACCCAATTTTTAATATGGTTTCTTTTTGTTTGCTTGTTTGCTTTACTTTTTGGGTGCCAGGAATTTACTATCGGAAAGTCACAGTGAGCAGAACATTTTTGTATTTGGTTTCTTCTTCACTTGTGGAAATCAACTCCACAAAGAAGTTTCAGCTCCTGTCACAGGCTTACCCCATGCTTTCACAGCATCCCTATATTGATTAATGTTTAGTGTAGTTCATTGTAGTTCAGGAAACTGCAAACACGTGAAAGGTCATGGCCAAAGGGAGAGTCAAGTTAACAGTTAACTACAGCAAAGTCCTGTAATGGAGGACTTTGAACACTAGAGCAGAGGGCCAAATCTCAAAGAGATTTGGGATTAGCAGCAAAGAAGAGTAGAGGATTAGCTCCTGATTCTTAAAGGGGGAGTGCTCTACAGTGAGTTAAATGCCTAAATTCCCTATACACTGGAGAGGAATAGTGAAGAACCTAAGAACTTGAAGTGCCCTTAGCTAGTACACTGAGTGGCAAGATGCCTACGTGAGCCAGCAGGAAATGCTTAAGAGAACAGAACATCTGAGTATCTCACTGCGAAACACTGATACAGGACCAAAAAGAGTTGCTTGTGGGTTTATGTAGCACATTTAGCATGGACACCTGAATTGGTCTTTTCGGTGAAAATATGCCTAGGAGATGAGCCACCCCCTCTACTTTAAATACTCACTGAGCACTGAAGAGCACTGCCCTCGAAGCTGGTTCTGGACCTTTGAACAGGGAGTGCTGTGAGAAACTTCAGGGTGTTTAGGGGAAGGGAGGAAAATGTGCTCTGCCCAACTTCTGAAAGCTGAGCCACGGTGCAACCAGGAGTGCAAAATTTCTTGTGTCAGAATAAGGTATCCAGTTAGGTCTCTTAGCTGGGAAACAGGCAGTATTGGGACTGGGATACTGGTGAAGGGGTCCGTGACTTACTAATGTTAAATACCTGCAATCACATAAGCACTTCTGAGAGTTCTCTTTTGCCTTGTGCTTTGAGTCTTACTCAGACAGAGTGTGCCTAGGAAACTGGGTCCTGAAGACCTTACTGGCAAACTCCCCACCTGATTTCTGGATGGACTAAAGCAGGAAGTCGCTGACAGCATTCAGCCCACCCAGAGCAGTGGGGCTGCTGGGCACAAAAAGGCGCCAGACCTTTCGGCGCCTTCGGAAGCTTTCACCAGAAATGGTAGGCACTTACAGCATCTGACGTAGCTGAGGAGGGGAGGCAGAGCTTTCCTGGGTTGCTGTCTTGAGCACAGGCGCCAGCAGTCTGCCTAAGTTGCACTTTGGTGCCTGAGTGCTATTTTGGATCTCTCCCAGAGACCTTGCACCAGCATGCTCTCAGTGTGAAAGCTCGGCAGGGGCTGGGGATGCTGAGTGCCTGCCTTGCTGCATCAAGAATGACCTCCTCAGAATAGGTGGCTTCTTCCCAGGTATGAGCTATGGAAGCCAGCTCAGACATCCAAATGCAAGGTCACGCTGTGCTCAGGTCTCTGTCTAGCAGGAGGGAGTGCTATCCAGCAATAACATGGAAACCAGCATTTTTCAACAGAAATGAGTACATGAGGATTCAATAGCGCTGGGTCATCACAAAGACCCTAAGGCAGTAAACAAGTTAACCAAACCAAGACCTTGACAAGGAGGAATTTTTCAAAGAAGGCACTGGAAGCTTTGTTGGAAGACATGCCAAATCCTACTGCAGCAGTCTGCGGGCAGCCAGTCATGCTACTACAGCTTTGCAGGTTCTCACCCATCATCTGACCCACTGGAACCAGCCGTTGTGCGTGAGATGTTGAATAGCACTTCACTGACTTACTTTTGGCATGTTTGTCTGTGCTACCTTATCAGCTTTCTCAGTGGTTTCCTCTAGATATTGTGTACTGTTCAGGGAGCTGAGTAAGCTCATTGGGACATTTCAGACAAGAGATACATATACTTTTTTCATCTTTTTAATAGTAAGGATATGGAATTTAATTGCTTCTCCTGTGATTTGCTAGTAGGCTGCCTCTTCTGCAAATGACACATGTGTCTTCATCATTCTCACTTGGTTGCTTGGCAGTCCTATGATGGTCGGTGGGTTGGGGAGGCTTTCTCAGTGCTAAAGAATCTGTTGCAGAAGTCAGGGCATGGATAGAGAAAATCCTTTTAAAAGAGTTTTAATTAACCGTCTAATGAATGAAGCCAGAGGTGATTGTCTCTGGCCTTATGTTGGTTTCACCCGGAGCCTGTGGACCCAGCATTCTGAAGTGTTGTTGTTAGGGTATGATTTTTCAGTATCTGGCCTCTGATTTGGAGTGGGGTTAGTTTTGGGTGGTCAACTTCAGATGATTTGAGATCCAATCTAGCATTCTATCCTTGTTGCTGACTTCGGTGATCTGTCATTTGGCCAAACAGAGATACCAAACTGGTGATTATCTCAAAGTGTTTGCTCTAGCATATATGAGGTGGAGATGGAGAGTGCTGTAAATACACAGAACATGCAAAGAAGCATGGAAACATTAAAGAATGAAGAGAGAAACAGCCTGAGAAGTGAATGCCAAACAGAAGGGAACTGGGAAGAAATGAGAGCGAATACATAGGCAGACTTGTGCAGGAACTTAGAGGTGAGGATGGGAAGTTTTAGCCTATGGCAGAAGCTAAAAAGAGGTGTGTCTGGGGACCTGATTCATCAGCAACAAAGCTCAAGTCAAAGGTCCCTTTCAGATAATAATGTGCATCATCAAAAATCACTAAACCAAAGTGACCTGAATAAAGCAACAGATAAACACTTACAGAAAACTCCCCCTGCCTTTAGAGGAAGCCAGGCCTAGCAGCCTCCAGACTTCACCCTCGCTACAGAAGACCGCTTCCACCCTGTCTCCTATGAGGCCACTTCATGGCTTCTCACTCAAACTTCTCGCAGAAGAAGAGTGAAATATTGCCCTCCTCATGCCGTGATGACAAGCTTGCAGTGGAGTTAGCCAGGGTTTATTTTAATTGGACTTTTAAACTTTTTTCCTGGCACTTTAAAGTTCATGAACGGAAAGGATCAGTCTGACTCAGAGACTGGGCTACTTCCAAACATTAATCTTAGCTGCCATATGTTAATGTAGTTTGGCTCTGCTGCATCCTATGGTGTAAAGTAAGATGCCTGTGCCCTTTAATCTCTTGTGTCAGACGCTACTAAAGGGAACATGTCAGAGACATGGGCATATTGTGATCGCATGACGTGCAATCTCCAGGCACTTGATGAGATTCTATGAGTGAAAAGGCCTAGAAAACATCCATTCTGTTCTCCTGAAATTCGTATTTTATCGTTCTGCAGGATTGGTTGCCAAAATTATAATGTCCAGGGCAATTCTTTGGCCTGTGCTGACTCTAAAATCTATATACAGGTTTTGGTTATCACAGTATTGAGCCCAAGGTAATAAACTTTGGCGTATTAGGTTGGGTTCAGTGGTACAATATTTAGCCCCTTCCCTTTTGGTTGGCTTTGTAGTACGGGTGTGACAAACACATAAACAAAGATGACTGTCCGGTTCATCATGATTTTTCCAGCACTGAAACATGAGTCTCTCATCATTTGTGTTTCACTTTCTTCCATTCTCTCTCCCAACAGTTTCCATTCTATGGTAGCTATTTTCAAATTTTATCCGGTCTTTGAGGGTGTACACTCAAAGTATTTGGTGCTTCCCTGCCCTTCCCCATCTTGTTACTCACACACTCTCTTCCCTGAAATCATCATGGGAACAACCCTATGCAAAAAAAGAGAGAAGTTTCCAATTCTACTTATTTCAATGGAATTTCCCTGCTGCCCTTTTTCCATATCAGTGGATGTTTTTTGCTAGCGACAGTAGTGTGAACAGCGTCAGGAGGCTGAAAACTTCATTACAGTTACATTAGCTTAATGAACCTAATTTTCCTAGATCCCTCTCAAGCCTATGTGCAGGGAAAGGTTTCCTCTAGAGACAATTCAGAGCTGTAACCTTATTCCATGGAGAACATAGGGTATCCAGAGAGATTAACTTCTTAAACCTAAAACTTAAAAGCTTAGAAAGATTAAAATCCATTCTTGTCTTCTTGAGTTACAGCAGCCACATACCTAGTCCTGCTGTTGTAGGTGAGTTGGCCTTTTGTGCTGACACGGAGAAAGATGTTCTTGATTTGGTAACCACTGGTTTATTGTACAGGTCAACATCCCTTAGTTCACCTCCCAGCTCTGCAGCCAATTTTCTGAGCAGTTTGGAGCAGGGAGCCCTCTGGCCTTAGTTTTCTGCATGGGAAATGATGCAAGTCATTATGTTAATTAATATAAGACTTTTCTCTAGGAGGACAGAGCTTTGATGGACAGCTGATGTGCATTCAACTATAGCTAGCAAAGGCTTAAAGTTGAGACGTTGGCTTGTGATAATGTGGGTTAACGATAAACGAATCTCCCTTCCGCTGCATGAGAAGCTAGACACACAATTTTCTGACACTGCTGGGAAATTTTATATGCACATTTTACATTTCTCTATTTCCCCACTGCAGGCGCTGAAACAGCCAGGCAGACGTTTGTGAGCATATGACTGACGAATGGTACAGTACGTTCACTTGCTGTCCAGAGACTCGTCAGAGTAAGAAGTTGGAGCCATAGAAGATAGAGATGACTCATGACTAGAGCTTTATGTAAATGGGGAACCTTTTTTGTTACGTCCTGTGAAGTTCATGTCAGTGACGTTGTGTTCCCATGTCCCCTCTGACTTTGAGGCAGGGCAGGGAAATGGGGTAAGGTAGGTGTGGTTCCCCCAAAGAGGCCAATAGGTCAAAACTGATAGTGAATCTGAATGTGAAATCCCTGGAACATCAGGCTGAAGACTCCTTCCCAGCAAAAATGCCTGGAGAAAGTTTGCTATTGCTTTTTGCTGTCAATTGCAAAAGTGATTGAGCCACTTGCCACTGACTGTAAATTTTGAGGGGGAGACAGATAAGGGGGAAGTAGTGAATTTAGGCAAAGCATTCTCTCTGTGGGAATTAATCAATTTTAGTAAGATTTATGGGTCATCTGTGACATAAACTTATTTAGCTTATCCAAAGCACGAGAAAAAGTCCTGCTGCTAAGTGGCATAATATCTCATGCCCTCTCCTAATGGCCTTGTGTAGGCAGCATATCCTAGGCAAAAGCAGCGAGGAGGAGTGGAAGCATGAAAAAGCAGTGCAGTTGAATCGTGTCTATCCAAAGCCACAGATAATATTATTCCAGGTGGAGGGGCAAATTCTCTGACTCACCCACACAAAAATCATGCTGAGGTTTACTGAAGACAATTGAATTAATCTAGTATAAAACTAATATGAGAGAGAAGAATGCCAACCTTCAAAATGTTGACCTCCTTGGCTGTCGTATTTCTAGAGTGTCATGACTCATGTGTATGTATACTGATAGCAGGTATAGCATAGGCCCAACTACTGCAGATGACTGCAGAGAGCCAAAACAGTCAACAAACTAGAAAGGATTTGTCTTGCATTAGATACGTTGTTTAAAATTAGAAGGAAGATTTAATTTACTCCAGTGGGAGTTTTGCTTGAGTAAAGACTTAGATGAAATGGGATGAAAACAACCCTACCTTGCTAGCCTACAGCTCACAGAAGAGTCACTCCCTTTATTTCCTCTAGTAATTCTGTTCAGACAGATGCAAGTCACTTCCCTCAAATTGTTTCAGAGCCTGTATCACTTTTTCTCAGTATTCAGCATGTTTCTTCTTATATATGATTCTGTTCTTTTATCTGTAGATATTATCTGACTGAAACATTGTACGAAGTTTTTCTCATCCGTTACAGTGATCCTAATTTGATAATGTTCAGTACTTTTAGTTTATTTACCTTTGTCTCATTTTTTCTTTTTCTAATTGTTTCAGACATCCAGCTGTGGCAACCAGTCCTACCTATTTAACCCTGCTCTTGTTAGTATTGCAGCTACTGAATTAATGTGTGATTTCACTTCCAGAGAATTGATTCAACTCTCATTTCTCTCTGAGTTTAAAGGTCAGTCTTAGGATGCTAGGAGATCTTCCCTGAGCTAAGTCCTTCATATATTTTTGCTCTTTTCTTTGCCTGTTCACCACTTTGTCCCACAATGTAATGGCTGATAATTATGCTCTTTTCAATGGTGTATCTCCTGGCCCATTGAAGGTATGACTTTTTTCTCAGCAGAAGGCTGACTCATAAGGCATGCTGCCTTCTATCCTTAGCAAAAATGAGTCAGTAATGGATTTTTCTTTATACATTCAAGTACCATAGATTGAAATTTCGTCCTACCAGTCTAGTCCTGATGTAGTGTTTGGAAATCTTTTTGATTTGGTATTTTAGTTACGTCTCAGCGAGGCTCTGTGAGATATCATAGATGCTGTACAAGGAGCTGCTTTTTATTGTATTCTATGAATGTTCCCATTAACTTCAGTAGCACCATGTTTTCACTCTTTGTGTGCTGTTCACTTCCCTAGCTAAAACCCTCAAAACTCCCTTTACACCTGCATCGTGACATGTTCAGCATCTGTTTCCACCCAACACTAATAGTTTACAGTTGTTTTTCAGAGCTATGTGGAAGCTGAGGTGGCTGGCAGACAAGTAAAATAATATGAATCCCATTGGTACTATTCCTTTAATAGAAATAGTCCTTTTGTTTGGGCAACACTAATTTGATGATATTTCAGACACTCAGTGAAGATTCATCAGTTCTCACTGGGCCATGACAGAAAGCTAAATGCTATTATTTCTATTTTATAAGCAGGGGAATGAAGATTGAAGGAGATCAAGTTGTGATAGGGAGGCAATAGAAGTATTGTGGATGGAACCCAGGAGTCCTGTACATTTTTTTTCCCAATGCAACACTATTTTGCTCTATTTGCAGTCTCTGCTATTTAACTTTGAGCAATGCCAATGTGAACGATCATCTGGCAAAATCTGTGTAGAACTGCAATATAGTCTGCAATGACAGGAGGATACCAGCTTTTGCCTATCCATGTTGTATTCTCTTAAACTAGCTTTGCAGGCTGTTTTGAGGGGGAAGGTCTGAATCACTGTGATACTGACAGGAGTTGTTATTTAAAACTGTGTGATGAAGATGCCAAAGGGATGCTGTTAGGGTGGTCGCTTGCTCTTCATTACACAAAAGTGGATATGCAGCAATGACAAGTGTGTAAATCATAGCTAGTTCCGTTCTCACACCCCCGATAACCTTGCAATCTCTCTGTCAACTTCCTGAAGGCCTTGGGAAGCTTTAATTTGTGATAAAAATGGGAGTTAAAATGTTACGTGTATATCAAAGCTGAAAATTTGTGGCTGGCTGACCTTTTCATTTTGAGCAAATGCACTCATTTCCTTTACGTTGCTTACTGTTTCCCTCTGAAGCCTGGCATAATAGGAAATCCTCCATGATTGTTCTTAATCAGTGGCTCCATTGTGCCGGCTTCTGCTCCTTTCAATGAGCAGTGCAGAGGATCTCACCGTACTCGTCATGGGGCATCGCTGTCTGTGCTGCTAAACATCAGTGCCCCAGAAACTCAGATGTTTCAGTTCAGCTGCCACGGATGAGAGAATGCCACGAGCGGTGTGTGCTAAATTCAGCATGCTGTCAGAATGAGGGAACAGCCCCCTGATTTTCAGTTTAGAAGAAAAGAAAAAAAACAAGCACTCACTGGGTTTTACAGTGATATTTCCCAGTGTTTGTGATTAGGCTTCGATGAATAATGAAAATGAAGAGTCATAATTTAGACTTTGCTTCACCTCCATATGTGGGGTAACGTCATTTGTTGTCATGTCACTGCTAAAATTTGCATAGTCATCTGACAGTTATAAAGAAGGCATACAAATCTTTAGGACAAATAACTTCTCCAGAAATATATTCTGAAATGCCTACTGATTATGACTAGCACATAATTTTTAATTTTCTGATCTATTTCTCTTTGTCATCCAGGCAAGGGACAGAAGTTCTACATTTTGACCATTCACCACAAACCACAGATAATGTAGCATTTGTATACATGCCTCTTGCTAAAAATTAGGCAAGTATTTAGGAATAAAAGATGTATTGGCAATACCTTAAAACAGTTGTGAAATAAAAGAAAGGCTAAAGTTGCCAAAAAGATCATTTGTATTGGTAACCTCTACTTTGCAAAGCATAACATAAACAAAAACCTAGTGACGGCCAGTGCTCAGGAAGAGCTGATAGTTCACCAAGTCTTATCTCTTGCTTCCTGTTGCAGCACGGTGGTGTTGACATCATGTTCCTGCACATGCAATATGCAAAAAGCTCGGGGTTCATAATTCAGTGTTGGCACAAATAAACAATTTTTGCTTGTTGCTATTGATTTTCTGCTGTTCTGCTTTTTTCCAATAAAGCTGATGGCTGTGGAGAGCCAGGTAGTCACTCAGTCTCTGCAGACATTTTACAACACATCCAGTTTTTTGCTTTTCTATCGTATGGCTTCCAAGTGCAGCTTTCAATAAAAAAGATAGAGCAGTGTCCAAAGGACTTTTGGCAGTGTGTAACCCAGTATTTATGCAGAAGGTTCCCAGAGAAGACTGAGGGGGCTTTTGTGACAGTAGGGTTAACAAAAACGGAGTAACAACCCCAGGAAATGGCTTCATGCATTTATACTGGAGTCAATTCTCTAGGGAAATTAGGTTTGTGGCAGCAATGATGATAATAATAAATAATGCACACTCCCCTTGGATCTTGGCTGACTATCAAGACAGACTTCCTGGTGATGAGATGCATGTGTCTGTCTCCAGCCTCTTCAAGGTATCTGCAAGGCACCATTTTTTGCAATTACAAAGGGCTGCTGATGAGAACATGCACCATAAGAAGCAATCCAGGAGCATTTGTCCCAGACTTCTGTCTCTGATTTCCATAATTGTTCTCATCTCAACTTCTCAGACATTAGCAAGCCAAATCTCAGAGCAGCTCTGTCAAGTGCTGACAGTGGTGGTACTGGCAACCCAGAAGCCTGGAGGTTTTAGTTTTGCCCATCATGCTGTGCCTTGTTTGCATGCAGATGCGACAAAAGGGGGAGAGGCCCCTGTCACATCATGCTGGTAATGGATGGGGTCACTAATATATCTCTTTGCTTCCAGCAGGGACTGGGACTCTGCAAGAGCATGTTACCGAGGGATTCTTCAGGCATGTTGCAGAAAGCACCTGCCTCAAACTGTGCTCAGACATTGTCTGGGGAAGTGACTTCCTGCCGGTTGCCAAACGTAACTGAAGCAAGGCCGCAGCCATGTTTGTGGCTTTTCTGTTGGCCATGTTGCCTGCAATGTCATGCTGCTGCAGGTAGAACAGAGGAAGGGCAGCCTTGTGGGGAGCACTGCTTTGGTTGCAAAAAAGGCTGGTCTCACCCCAGACCGCTGCTCTCCTCCCCAGTCATTCAGCTTCCTCTGGTTCCGTTTCTCTCCCAGTAAAACGGGATCCCCCAGCTGCACTCCCCTTCCACCCAGGAGCAGTACGGGCCATTCTGGTTTCTAAGAGAAGACTAGAAAGCATCTCAGTGCACTGGCATGTCTACAGGAAAATCTTCTTTGCTCTTGCAGGGGAAATCTAGTTTAATACCAGTAAGTCATTAAACAAGATAAGTAGACTTTGGCCACAGCAGGACAGACCTTCCCCCACACATGAACCTGTAACACTGCTGTGCGAGAGCAAACAAAATTCAGCACATCTCAGTGCACTCAGGTATCACTCAAGAATATTTCTTCATCACCTAAAAAGCAAATGGAAGTTGGTATTTACCCTAATTTGGGTCTAATCACATATTCACCTGAGGCTGGACTGAATGTTTGTTTTGGTTTTTTCTTCACATATTTGATAACAAAAAACCAAATGCTGCTTGGTCCATCCTCTCTGACTCTCAGGCTGATTTTCTGTAGCTGATATTCACAATTTTATTATTGGTCTCGTGACCTTGAGCTGTTCAGGTTTAGTCATAGGTGCATTCTACATGACTTGTTTAAATAATATATAACTGAAAATGACCTTTGCTCAAGGCATTTGATATTGATCCTTTTTTACATAAGCGGCTGTTAATCAGTGTTGCAAATTAGAATGGCTTTTTATGACATTGATGCTAGAGATTGATTCTAGATCTATTCCCCATGAATTGCTTTGTCCCAGCTACACTTAAAAAACGATCAGGACTTGCTTCTCCAGTATCTTCTAGAAGGGAAGGAGGTTTCTTGAGCACATAGAGCACTAGCAGGGCAGCATAGATGAAGCCTCAATCAGTAGATCACTCTGAAATGAAATTTTAAAGGAGATTTTTTACCTGATTCCTGTTGATAGCCCCTGAAAACCTTGACAATCTCATGCTTAGGCTGCACTGAACTGTCTCATAGAAAGAGTAGATGAAATCTTAGAAAGTCACAGTGAAAGTGGCAGCTTCCTGAGCCTGTGAGATGCTGGGGGCTGTGACAGTGAGTGCTGTTTCAGTGGCCTGGGGCAGAGCCCACCTTCTGCCTTGAGGAGTGTTTGAAAGAGAAAGGAGGTAGGAGTCCTGGTGACATCTCTAAGGTAGCCCACTCACACAGTGGGAAATTGCCTGGCAGACACAGCAGCCTTAGGACTCCACTGGATAGTCTGTCAGCTCATCTCTCTGTCTACCTGCGTGTAAGACCCTGGCACTGTAATTGCCACATAAAACATCAGGCATCACTTTTGCCAGAGGATTTTTTTTCAGCCTTTGAAAACAAAGTTAAATATAACTATCCTTCTCCAACAGAGAGAGAAACCAAGGCACAGGGGATCTGAAGGGCTTGTACAAGGTTATGTAGCCAGTCACAGGCAGTAAATCACCATGTGTCCTGATTTCCTCTCCCCCATATGAATCCCTAGAACTCACTATCTCCTGTAATAAAGCTTAGCTCAGAGTCTTATTTTGAGATTTAATTAATATGCAAAGTGCTTTGATCCCCTTTGATGAAAGATTCTATGTAATTTGCTATCGTATTTTAAAGTAATACCTCTAATTGTTATGCAGCAGGAAAGAACAAAGTATTTTACACCAGCAGTTTTAAGTTACAGTAATTTTCAAGAGAAGAGCTATGAGATTTCTGCTGCTGTTGAAACATTTAGAAAGTGAGGATTAGCAAACATACAGTGTGTTCTGGGATACTGGCTTTGTAGGGGTGAGTTCCCCCAAGAGGATGACTAACAGCAGGATGTGGGACATCATTTGCATGTTCTCTGACTCTGCTGCAATCATTTGTGTATTGGATACTTGAATTATACATTACACAGAAGGTCGCCCACATGCCAAGCTGACAGCCCTGCTGAACCGTGCATAGCCCTGGGTGGGGGCTGAGGGAGGAGGGCTGATGTTATTTCAAGAAATGGTTAGTGCTGGGTTCAAAAAAACCAGCTCTGTGTATGAGAGGACTTGGAATTTGTCACTGAGTACTTTGAGTGCTTATTTACTCATTCTGCACAACTCTCCTGCTAGCTCTGACTTTCAGGTTTTTTGCATCAGCTTCCGTTCTTTTCCTGTGGTGAATTTGATGGTGTTAATAGGTGCCATAAATCATCCCTACACGCTCAAATGCTCTCTCTGTACAAGAGGTTCAGCACGGGCAGTGGCAGATCTCCTCTGCTCTGCCTGCTAAAACTGCCTCTGTTTTTTTTAGGGAGACAAGAATTCCCCAATCTCATTGCTGCCTGCTTGAACTAAGTTTCTTCACTGACACAGACACCAGCAGGTGCTTTTTCTACTATCCTGCTCAGAAAAAAGAAGACTAATAAAGACCCACAAACTCATTTTCATAGATAACCTGTCTGAGAGGGAAAATCTGAACATCTCGTGTAGCAGCTAGCCTCTCTGAGAAATCATCTTCCACGTGATAAAGTTTCAATGAGCAAAATACTGATCACATATTTCCCTTTTGAAACATTATTTTTTCTGTTAGTACTGACCGTAAAAAAAAAACAAAAACGAAAAAAAGGAAATGATTCAAAACTAACTGACAGAATGCACTAATCTACTCATCTGATTAGCTTTCTTGCTGGTTGCCACACTGCCTTGCTGTACCCTGGCTTAAAAGTCAAGGTTTTTGGGCAATGACTGTTTTACTGGCTCGTGTGTTTGTATGGGTCCATGGTGATACACTAACTCAGACAAAAATTCCATCTGCAGGTGGTGCTTTGAGAGCTGCCCACCGTGTTCAGACTCTGAAAGTTGCTGGCTTATTGGAGAAGCTTTCTGAGCCAGTCACAGTGGAGGCATCTGGGCTCCTGTGGGTCTGCTGCCAGTTGTGGACATGGCACCATACAGCAGGCAAAGCCAGGGCTGATGGCCAGGCTCTGCTGGTGCTCCCTTCTCAGGCAACCTCCCAAATTCCCTTTTCCCTTCCCTTCCCTTCCCTTCCCTTCCCTTCCCTTCCCTTCCCTTCCCTTCCCTTCCCTTCCCTTCCCTTCCCTTCCCTTCCCTTCCCTTCCCTTCCCTTCCCTTCCCTTCCCTTCCCTTCCCTTCCCTTCCCTTCCCTTCCCTTCCCTTCCCTTCCCTTCCCTTCCCTTCCCTTCCCTTCCCTTCCCTTCCCTTCCCTTCCCTGCCCTTCCCTTCCCTTCCCCGTGTTTCTTCACTGAGCTTCATGCCCTCAATAGCAGAGCTAAGCCAGCAGTGAGGCACATGCACAGGACCTTCAAATGGGTGCAGTTAAGGCAACACTTCTCCACTTGTACTTCTTGTGTTGTTACTGTGGCCCACAGTGCCTCTGCCATCTCCCACTGATCCATGCTTCTTGCCATACCACGCATTAGGTTTAGAGATGGCAGGTGCCACCATCACTCTAACAGGGAGAAGGCTTGGTTTCAAAGACTGAACTGAAGCTGCAAAACCCTAGGTGGCAATGAGGACCTTTGAACCTTTCCCTATGGAATGACATTTTTCTCTCCCTTGCGTTCTGGAGCTGGAGACCACTGGCTGACCATCAGGGCTTTCAACATAAAATGTGTTATGATGGGTGGTGCTAGATCTGCTTTTCTTATTTCAGACTCAAATGCCTCCAAGGCTGGTGTATTTCTGGGTAGGTGACCACGTGCCTCATAAGCAATGCCAGCAGAAATCGGAACCTCTCATCTCCATTTAGAGTTACAGGGGTGAGAATCTGTTCCCATAACTGCCTGCTCTCCTTCTCACCGACTCAGACTCCTGCGTGGTGTAAATCAACATTTTTCCATTGACTCTAATCCACTGTCCCCAAATAGATTTACCAGGAAGACTACAAGCTCTCCTCTCCCAACCTTCCCCAGGTGCACTGCCTGACACGGCACGTGCTGCTGGTATGGTGCTGGGACAGTGGCTCTGTGGTCCTATGGTCCCGTGATGGCTCAGTACAATAATCTGATGCACTCCAGGGGAGCTGCACACACTTACGCCAAGCAAGAGACTGGCCCAGAGCAGTAATTCAGATATTTTGTCACTGACACATTATAAACAAAAGTCATCGGTTTCAGCATAATGTGCCATCCTCCTATTTCTAAGTAAAAGATACATCACAAAATCCTGAGGGGGAGAAGTTGTGAGTAATAGCAATGGCACAGAGCCTGCAGCCCAACCAGGATGCCAAACAATATTCCAAGAAAATATTTCTAAGTTACAGAAGTTGCGTAAGAGTGATTATTATTTTTAAAGAACAGAAAACGAAGTCCAGTTTCTAAAAAGCAAACACATATTTTTAGCCTTGCTGGTCTCTTGATCTTACACTAATGGGAACCATCTGTGCTGGGATTGGCTGATGTTCCTGGTAAATACCTTTTGCTGCAAAATTCCAGATGTTTCAAAGCCTTATTTGAGAAGAAGTGTTTGTCTCCTTGCCTGTCACTCTCCCTTTCTGCCTTTCCTGTCCATGTTTACTTCATGAATATACATTCTTTTATTGTAACAGTTTCTGTTAAAAATAGCTTGTCAGGATTTTGGCTAATCTTTGATTCTTACTTGCTAGCAGAGAATGAAAACTTTCATTCCTTAGTGCTGAAAGACTAAATGGGAGATTTGACAAGGAAGCTAAAAGATATAGACAAAAAAACCCCAAACAAACCAAACACAAAAAAATCAGCTGGAGATGGATTTCTACATCATTTTGATCCCTCTGGGGATTCCAACATATTGAACATATTGAGGGTTCTTAATGTGACAGACTTGTATGGAATATACAGATGTACTTTATAGGAACAAGATGCTTTCATACAAAACCTTCACAACTCATTATGAAGAGTCTTGTGGTTTGCTTTGCTGCCTCTGCTGTGCTCTGTCCTGGCGGTCACTGCCTTTCCTACGCAAAGGAAAACATCCCTGGACACATGGGTCACTTTTTTATCCCAGCAGAGCTAAGATTAGCCAGAATGGTGGAAGCAAAATAAGGGGATTTTAAACTTAGCTCAGGTACAATTAGATAAGGAAAGCTGTCCTTCCAGTGTCAGATCTACTCAGGTCTCCAACAATGATGTCTGTACCATCAGCTAGCGGTGTGTTCCTCAGGGGTAATGAACCCTTGGAGGTGTGCTCTTCAGTGCATGATTCCTCTGTTGCAGAAACTTCATGTCACTGCTGAATTGTAAAAGTTCTGGAAGTGTGAAAGCTCTAGAAAGTGGAGGAGAGTCTATCCCTTGGTTGCTGAAGGGTTTAGGGCTGTAAGGACCCACAGTGTTCTGCTGTGGCGAGGGCATTGCGGTGCAATTGCAGCAAACTCCAACTCTCTGAGGGTTCTGCAAGCTGGGACGTGCGGCAGAGCTGAGTGAGTAGGGGGATTTAGGAAGCCATCCCTTGTTCTTTTGTTACCCATTATCGAATTTGTTTCATAACAAAGGCTTCCTGAGCGTGGAGGTTTTGTATGTGTTAATACTGGTAATATGATTTAAATATTCTGATGATTCATTTTCAGTCCAGAGAGCTGAATCAGCAAGTAGAACATAACTTGCTTCTTCCAAACCGCTACCTTTTCCATTCTTTCTCGTCATTTCTATACGAGGATGATTCATGCTCCTCTTGTATTTACTATCTGAGAATGTGCCCGATGCCTCTAGCTAATTTCACTTCTCAAACCTCTTTTTCAGGGAAAAAAAAAAAGAACGCTGAGGAAAGCGAAGCGATTGCTGGTTGATGTGACATATTCCACTGGTGGACCCAGCATGTGAACTAAACCTGAACCTGACAGAGAGGAAAAAGAGAGGAAAAAATGCCTTGAATTATTAAATTGATCAGAGCTCAAACTGTGAAATTCAGACCCTGGTTCACATTTCACATGTTTTTGAAATTCTGGGTGTTCAAGTGAGGGATTGTGTTCAAATATAACTCCTGTATAGTGCTCTTATTTTTGCTTGTTTAAAGAAATCCCTTGTTTTATTTAGTTTTTCAATTCTGATTTGTTTTCTCTGAAACTTGATTATGATTGTGTCTGGCTAAACCAATTAACTATGGGCTGCGGTTAATTATTGATTTATCTACTTACATGTGATGGCTGTCTGTTCTCAGAGATGACCATGAGATATATAAGAACACAAGGAAGTCTTTATGGCAGACCCTAGGAAAACACCTAACTTTCAACCCCTTCCATTTTAGGGCTCTCCTCAGCCTGCTGCTTTTATGGGACGCCTTCTCTCTTTATGGGGAAGGGAGTTTTTTACACCACAGCAGTTGTAAAAAAACACTCTCTGAGCAGCGTATTCATGCAAGAGTCCCTTTGGCTGGGCCTCTATCTAAACAGAGCTCAGCATTTTGTGTGGCGGCCGAGGTGAAATCACAGCTTGCGACTGGCTCCAAGAGCCACAGGGCGTCTGGCCACGCGTGTGGCCTCCCCCCAGGAGAAAAGTCCCATGTTTGGGCAAATTCATTTGAGCCAATGCTGCTGTATGACTTCACTCTTCATTCATTCCCATCAAGAAACAGTTTGTCCAACACTACGGAGAAGGACATCACGAATGCTTGTTGGACTCACCTGAGGGTTTCTCAGCAAGGCAATGAGATCAGTTCAACGCTGGGTTTTATCAAGTCAAATGGGGCATGAGCAACGCAGGCAAGTCATAGGTGGCCATGACAAGGCATTTCATGGACAAAGAAATGAGTCGTTAGATCCCTCTCCTGGATATAGTGTCCTGTCCCACTGGAGGTGACACTCAGAGGACACTACACTGTGAGTCACTTTGCCCTGTATGTTCTCATGTACTTCTGAAAACAACACAGTGGGCCAAAGTTTGGCTTTTTCCACAGCCTAAAGGTTTTCAGATTCAAAACAGTCAAGCGTTATTCTCTCCTGTGACTAATACTGTGTTTTCACTAACTGCTATTACACACAAACATCACCTCACTCTATCACATGAGGGAATCATGTCATATTGCAAAATATTTTAAAATACTGCATAGCAAAAAATGAATAAGCAGTTCTGTATTTACCAATACAGGGGGTATTTTTGAACAGTTACAGATCAAATACAAAGATTGGCTTGGAAGCTTATGCTAAGAAAGCACAGAAAAAGGTACATGAATAATAAAGGGACGCTGATGGAGCGTGTGCAATGTAATATCCAGTGGAATTTCTTTGTGCTTTGCCTCCTTCACAAGTTGCTTTATTTTTTTACATCCTCTTATGAAGTGTCACTCTTGGGACTCCACAATGAGTTACTCCATAGTCCAAGAATGCAGGAATTGTGGCTTTTGATAACAGAAACCTCACATTATTTCAGACAGTTTACAGTGGCTTTTGCTGTTACATCCTCCCCCCGTCCCCTCAGCAAATAACCCCTCTCAATGTCATTAGACTATGAGACAAATTTAGACCTGGCGGATGGTAGAAGTGATGCAGATGAGCAGTGTGAGTACACCAGGAGGGTCTGCCTTCTGACTTGAGGAGGAGGCAGAAGTACCTTTCCATTCTCTGCAGCTTTCAGCCTTAACAGTCCTAAATTATTCCAAGCTGTCTACATCCACTCAAATTTATTCTTGAGTTGGGAGCAGTTAGTATGTGTGTGGACTCTGAACATGAAACTCTTTCCCAGACAGGGTCTTTATGCTGGGGAAATCCCACGGTAGCTGGTTGCACTGGCTTTACAGACCCTCGCACTCATGAGCTGGTGGGAAGAGATCCAGCTATAGCTCATGGAGAACAGGTTTACGCTCCCTTCAGGACAGGTAACAAGGTGCCAGACTCCAGCTGTATCTCTCCCAGCTCTGCTCCATCCTAATGGGCACAAGCCAGAGTAATCCAGGGCTCAAAATCAGCACCTCTGTCCTTGTGTTGATTACTGTGTGCCATGTACATTTATGAAGCCTTCATCTCTCTGTAAAGATACCATAGATAAGAAGAACAGAAGAACAACCTGCAAATGGCAGTGCCTCAGCAGCTCTTATCTCAGTCTTTATGAGAGTTGATGGTTCTGGGAATGTGAAGCTCATACATAGTCACTGCGCCCACAAAACACTGCCATCACATGACTAGCAATAAACGCAGCTCTCATAATTCTGGATTGGAGAACACGCCTCTCCCTGCTTCTTGGTGCGAAGTACGTCATTTGTTTTCTATTCAAATTCACCCTCCTCCCACGGAAGCCTTGCCTTACCATACTAGCCATTAGAGGATGTTATTGAGAAAATACACATTCAAGTAGTAGGAAGAATAATTTCCCATAAGTATATTTTATTATATATCTAATACCTTTCATCCTGAAATACGACAACTTTACAAATACAGTGATTTCATTGAATAAATACCCTTATGCCTAGTGCAAGGCATGATTCACAGCAGATTAATGGAGGCAATTAAACGTAAGGTTAAATTGCCTAAACCATTTGCCCTGCTCAGCTGATCCCAGTGCTGTGAACTGTATCAGTGCCACTAATTCCTAGAGATTTTCCTTTGGAGGCAGGTATTTAGTGATTTTGAATATCAAATCCATGGTATCCCAGACTGGCTGTCTAATGCCTGTAATCATGTTAAAACACAGCACTAAGCAACTTGCCCGAGGCAGCTCGGTGAGTCACTGGAAGAGAAAGCAGAAAACTCCTGACTTGCTTTAGCTGCTCAGGCAGACACGGAGCCACTTGCAGAATTACGGTGGGGGGACTGTCCGTGCTGCAGACTTCTCAGATGTCTTGGGTTTCAGGCCATGAGATGCCTTATGTCAGGCCAAGTGACAGGCAGACACACATGTGCGGGGTCATACGGTGCCAGGCGCGTTGTCTGGGCACCTTGGGTGTAACTGAGTGGCAGATGCAGAGCTGCCAGCAAGACCCCAGCTGCAGCACAGGGCTGGCTCCGGGGGCTCTCACGTTTTGGAGCTGGCAGCACATGGCATCTGCCCATGGCATCACCAAGCGACACAGAGCTCGTGGCTTTGCATTACAAATACAACAGAGAAAAAGGCTCATGGTGAGGAGCCTGGGGTCCAGGGAGTGACCATTAGGGTCCACGCATGTGCAGAGAAGGCACCCACTGCTGCCAGCACCTGCTGTCCCCCCCCCTCTGCCTGGGGAGCAGGAGGCAGTGAGCAGGTCGGGGTGGGCAGGCAAACAGTGGGTAGAGATTTCCTGAGGCAGGGCTGGGAGAAAGGGGCTTTCCTTATTCCTCAGTGCACATCTGTATCCAGGATGTGTCCTCAGTCGAAATTCTCGAGCTGCTACACCAACTGTTATCCACTCAGCAAGAAACAGTTACGCACTGGATGTGGCACACAAAAATAGGGCTGTACCAGGTTTTTCAGCCTGTCTGCAGGAGTGAGACCCCAGCCCAGAGCTGGTTTTCATGCTGTCAGGACTGATCTTTCTTCCTCTGCATTCCCCCACCTCATCAGCTCCAACATAAAGAATCTGAGGCAGTCTGAGCTCGCCAAACCCTAGCAAAAGGGTTGAATCTCAGGATTTAAGTGCATAAAAATTAATGTTTTCACTGTAGTATGAGTCATCAATAACTCTATATTGTTTGTATTCTGTTTATTGTAACCTTCCATGGTTAAATCAGCTTTCTTGCTTTCCTTCCTTCCTTCCTTCCTTCCTTCCTTCCTTCCTTCCTTCCTGTCTTCCTTCCTTCCTTGTTTTTCCTTCTCTCTCCTCCCTTATCTTTCATTTCTTTTCCCTTCTATTTCTTGTGAATCCATGTCTCTGTAGAATCTATCCAAATATTTACAAAAGGAAATGCAGGGTTGTGAAACTGAATTCGGAGAAAACGTTACGCATGCTGAAGAAATGCATCCAGCACGGTTTCCAAGTGTTCCCACATGCATTTTTGTTCTGTGTCTCAAGTGTTGAGGCTTGATCCTTCATATCTTTATTCAGACAAAACTTGCACTCATGGCAGTGAGACCCAGGCTCAGGTCAGGGCCAACGGTGCTGTAATTCTGGCTTTGCTGGAACGGTTCAGGACTGATTTTGGCCATGAGTGACTAGTTAGAAAGCCTGAATAACCAGTATTACTGGGTAACCAGTTTGTGCTATGGGCCAGTTCCAGGCCAAGGGTTATCTGTACTTGTCACCAAGTTGCTAACAAATTGGCATCAGTGTCAGTCAATGCAGAAGCTGTGTGCAGCCCTCTATTACCCTCCGGGATAAACATCAGCCAGGTTGCACTGGGAGACCCGCGGCCTCTGGAGAAAGCCAGCCAGGTCTCCGGTCCTGCTGAGACAAAGCTCAGCTGTGACATGATGAAATTGCCATGAAGTCATTTCCCCAAGGAATCCCTAATTCCATGAGTGAGGTCTCACACTCATGGGGCTCGCATGTTGTTATGGACTTGCACATATTTTGTCAGAGCAACGTGGGAACTGTTGAAGCCCAAGGGATAAAGGGGACCAAACGCCCACAGCGGGTCCCATCTGCTCAAACCAAAGCATCACCTCCCATCCCACACTTCAGGCTCTTGTTTCTATTATTACCCTTACAATGACATTGTGGCCCGAGTGCAAACACGGATTGTTTTGGAGGAAGGGGTTAATTTTGTATTTCCTGGCTATTGTTAAGGCAGGAAATCGAACCCTTAAGAAAGTCATTCAGGTCAGATCCAGCTCCTAAAAGGCACCTCAGCCCTGGTTTGTATTTTCCTTTCTTTCATTCTTATGGCAGGTTTATTTAAGAAAAGAAAACAAAAATAAAGTAAAGCAAGGAAATAGCTATTCCAGAATTACAAGTGATTAAGTACACACTGCCACATGTGATGAATTTTTTTCTTCCTGATTTGCACTGGGTGTAAACAAGACCAGATTCAAAAGTCTCATAATTACATAAGTCCATCGAAGAGCAATTATCATTGTTGTGGAGGTAACTTTGCTTTGCGCAAAGGTCTCAGCTGGATGTCTTCCCTGCACTGTCTCAGAGCAGCCAAGGTATCTGGCACGCAGTGCCTGGCCCGTGTTTAATATCTGTGTAATTCTGGTTAACATCATGGCTGGAAAGGAGGTTGTCACTGAGAGCACATCCTCACTCAGCAGTGCAGGTGTCAGACACGGCAATTTCTTTAAATTTGGGAAAAATTGAAGTTGCCAAGCTGGTGAAAAAAATCTCAGTCTTTTAGCTTTGTTTTCTGTGTCGGATGCTGAAAAGAGTTGAGGACCACAAGAGAAAAGACTGCCAGCAGCATAGGGGTGCCTGTATCTGCGAGCCGGAGCTGTCTGTGCCCACAAACAAGGCACTGGTGGCACAGCACCTCTAAAGAAACTGCTTTCCATTAAAGCATTCAAGTGAAGTCTCCCAACCCATACTGCTGCTCCTGGAACGCACAAGGCTTTGGGCTGGTTGGAGAAACTCAACATCCTGATCAAATCCCCTGGGAGAAGGACATTCCCAGCTCCTAACCCTGCAGTGCTTCTCTGCTGTGGTTGAGCAAAGTCCTTGCCTCTCCTGTGCTCCTGCCAGGTGATGCCTTAAATCGCTCCCACATCACACTCCAAAGGAATAAAGTGAAGTGATTCCTGGGTATAAACCTACAGAAAGGTCAGTATCTGAGGCCCACATCAAAAGGAAGACACTTTCTCTAGGGAAAGGTGATGAATAAACTTATGTCTTGTGGCAATTTGCTATGCTGGTTTCTGCTGCAAAAAGTTGGCAAGGAATCAGTCGTTGGTAAGTCCTGCTGTTCATCTCCTTAGAAAAATCTGGGCAGGTCAGTGTTTGGCAGATCACATGCAGGTCACCAGAGCTTGGCCATGGCATGGTGTTGGCACAGCAATATCATGTCTCATGAGGAGTTGGCTCAGTGCACACCAGAGGAGGACACATGTGTCCGCTGCTGCCTGCAGCCCATGCTTCCTGCTGGCCTCCCATGCACTCATGGTGTGAACAGATGTGTGTCACCCACCCAAATCCTGGGCCCCATGGTTCAGACCCTGTGACCTGCTGTGGACAGTTGTGGGGTCCCAGTAGTGGAGGGTGACAGTGTGGTCGAGTGGAGTCATTTCCCAGCACTGAAGTGTATGAGTGTTTCTCTCACAGTCTGTTTCCAACCTGCTGTTAAAAGAACAACAAATAAATGGAATGAAAACTGCAATCTTGTGTTTATTTTTAAGGAATGTGTTGAAAAAACAGATTTGCTTTGAGGCTGCAGTTCTGGCAAAAACCCCACTGCTCAGCAGAGCAGAGACAATCCTGTGATGAGCCAGTGAGCCAGAGCTGGCACTCACACGCCCAGGCTCTTCCCCATGTCCTCTCCTCCTGGCCACCCGTGAGAGCCTGGAAAGCTCTGGAGGGTGGGAGAGGAGCCCTGGGCTGAAGGGTGGTAGAGGTCTCCTCCGAAAGGAGCAGCTGAGGAAGGGAAACCAGAAAACTGCTGGAAGGGGTGAGGAAGGAGCAGAGCAGCTGGCAGTGTGGGGGAAGAGAAATGGGTGGAAGAGGGCTGGGGGAAAGGGCTGGAACGGGAGGAGGTGCTGGGGGGGCAGCGGTGGCTGGGACCAGTGAGCAGCCGGGAACTGGCGAGGCCAGGGAGGCATCGCGGGAGGCAGGGGAAGGGGAAGTGGCGCTGACTGGAAGCCCTGAGTAAGAAACACCGGAGTGTCTTGGTAGAAGCTGGTCACCCACGGGGAAAAGAAAACTTTTGGGAAGTGCTGATGCACAACCAAGGGTGAGGGGAAGAGAGGTCCCATGACTCCACTGCTGGTTACTGGGCAGCCCCAGCTTCTGGGGGTGTTCACTGTGTGGAAAATGAACTTTGCATGGGATGCAGGTCTACTACATTTTTTCCTTACACATAAAACATGATGGGAACGGCTCTCAAATTTGTGTTTACATTATAAATATACATACAAATATATGTATACACATATATATTTATGTGCAGATATGTCTGTACGTGTATATATTTCTATGCATGAGTATAAATATATGTGTGCGTATGCTTGGCTCTTTATACATACATTTCAGGAGAATATGCACGCCCGCACCCATAGCTCCACATCCTCCAGCAGCTTCCTGCCCCCAGCAGTGTTCTGATTCCTGTGGGAAAGGGGCGAGTGGCCAGTGCTGGGGGGGCGGGGGAGGGCAGACAAAGGCTGCCCCAGGCTGGGGCAGGGGACATGGGACAGCTGGCAGCGAGGCGTCCTGGCCCCTCGGCGCCTGTTCTGGGAGCGATGGGCATGGAGGCGGGAGCGTGTGTTTGTAGATGTGTGTACACCTGCGTGTAGGTGTGTATGTATGGGTGTACCCATCTGTGTGTGTGTCTATAGATAAGTATGTATTTATGTGCGTGTATGAATGTGTATGCACATTTTAGGTGTGTTTGTGTGTATATATGTATGTATATGCGTGTGTATGTTGGCACCTGTGTGTGTGTGTGTGTGTGTAGGTAAGCGCTTGTGTAGTGCACACGTGTGTTTCTATAATGTGTGTCTATAACACGTCTATAACATACGTGTGTCTATAACGTGTGTGTGTGCCTATACCGTGTGTGTATATGTGTGTGTGTATGTGTGCAGTGCGTGTGTGCAGCTCTGTGTCCGTGTGTGTAGCTCTGTGCCTGTGTGTGCAGTGCCCATGTCTGTGTGTGTGCAGTGCCCGTGTGTGTGTAGCTGTGTCTCTGTGTGTAGCTCCGTGTGCATAGCTCCATGTGTGTAGCTCTGTGTCTGTGTAGCTCTGTGTCTCTGCGTGTAGCTCCGTGTGTGTAGCTCCGTGTGTGTAGCTCTGTGTCTCTGTGTGTGTAGCTCTGTGTCCGTGTGTGTAGCTCCGTGTGTGTAGCTCTGTGTCTCTGTGTGT
>VZRW01010697.1:2186197-2211402 GCA_013398125.1 Aegotheles bennettii | reverse complement strand
TTCAACGCCGCGCACATCCGCGGCTCCTGCAACGTCCGCCTCAGCACCATCGTCCGCCGCCGCGCCAAGGGCGCCCTGGCCCTGGAGCACGTCGTCCCCAACGAGGAGCTGCGCGCCCGCCTGCGCCAGGGGCTGGTGCACACCGTGGTGCTGCTGGACGAGCGCAGCGCCGACCTGGAGCTGCCCAAGCGCGACAGCACGCTGCTGCTGGCGCTCGGCACCCTCTGCAGGGAGGCCCGCGGCGCCCGCATCTGCTTCCTCAAGGGTGAGTGGCGCCGGGACCGCGCCCGGAGGGGACGGGGGGCCCGAGCCGTGCTGCCCGAGCCGTGCTGCCCGCGGGGCTCCGCTCGCCCCCGGCCGCGCAGCGCTCACCCGGCGCCTCTCTCCCCTCTGTCCCCGCAGGAGGTTACGAAGCTTTCTCCTCCGCCTGCTCCGAGCTCTGCACCAAGCCGGCCGCCCCCACCGGGCTCAGCCTGCCCCTGAGCGCCAGCAGCGCGCCCGGCAGCGCCGACTCGGGCTGCAGCTCCTGCGGGACCCCCCTCTACGACCAGGTGAGCGGGCGGGCGTGTGCGGGACCCGGCGCTCTGCCGCTTCCCTGCGACCGAGCGGGGCGAGGCGGATCGGGAGCTGCCGGGCAGAGTTAACCGCTTGCCTGTCCCTTCTGTTCCAGGGCGGACCGGTGGAAATCCTGCCGTTCCTCTACTTGGGCAGCGCCTACCATGCCTCCCGAAAAGACATGCTGGATGCTCTGGGGATCACAGCGTTAATCAACGTCTCTGCGAACTGCCCCAACCACTTCGAAGGGCACTACCAGTATAAAAGTATTCCCGTGGAGGACAACCACAAGGCAGATATCAGCTCCTGGTTTAACGAGGCAATAGATTTCATAGGTAAATTGAGCTCTCTTTACAGTCTCTTCTTTTTCTGGGGGTAATGTACCATGGGAAATGACTTTTTGGGCATTATTTTCCCTAGTAAAACCTACACTTCAGATTGGGGAATTTAATTTCATCGGGTGAACTCGGTGAACGCTCCCATTAATTTTATTCTACTCGGAAGAATAATCCTAGCTCACAAAGCTGTTTGAAGTCTTGAATCAAGAGGCACTAGTCTTGCAGAAAAGAGCTAGTGAATTTAAGTGGATTGG
Source organism: Aegotheles bennettii (assembly GCA_013398125.1). NCBI lineage: Eukaryota > Metazoa > Chordata > Aves > Caprimulgiformes > Aegothelidae > Aegotheles > Aegotheles bennettii. The sequence continues at coordinate 2,210,255 of VZRW01010697.1, read as the reverse complement.
TGTTAAAGTAATCTTGCAAGACTGCTAAAGTGACCTGGAGGAGCTATTAGTATAATTGGAATTGGAGCCCAGAATGAAAATAGCTAGACTGCTGGTTCCCTCAGGACAAAGGCTCTCTTTGTCTCAAAAACACTGGGTGTACCTATTAGGCTAAGGAAGGGATGGATTAAAGAAATGTAAAACAGCAGCATGTGCTTTCCCACCTCCGGAAGCAGTGGAACTTGTTTGCTAAACTGTGTGTTTTAATTCTTTCAGACTCTGTTAAAAATGATGGAGGAAGGGTATTTGTGCACTGCCAGGCTGGCATTTCCCGGTCAGCAACCATCTGCCTTGCTTATCTCATGAGGACCAACAGAGTCAAACTGGATGAAGCCTTTGAGTTTGTGAAGCAGAGAAGAAGCATCATCTCCCCGAACTTCAGCTTCATGGGGCAGCTGCTTCAGTTTGAGTCGCAGGTCCTTGCCCCCAACTGCTCAGCAGAAGCTGGTAGCCCTGCTATTTCAGTATTGGACAGAGGAGCATCGACCACCACGGTCTTTAACTTTCCAGTCTCCATCCCTGTTCATACCTCATCCAGTGCTTTAAGCTATCTTCAGAGCCCCATCACCACTTCCCCGAGCTGCTGAAAAGCAGCTGAAAGTATGGGCAGAACTCAGACTTACTGTCTCAAAAGTGCAATAACTATGGGGACAGTGTCATCAGTCATCTGTGTTTTGTGGGGAACCTTCCATGCATCCCAGAACAGTGTCATAAATGGAGAGGAGCTCGCCCAATGCTGGACAACTAGGTGATACTCACTTTTCTGCTGACTTTTGAAGCCAATATCTGGATGTCTGCACAGAGATCAAAGGACACTGTTTCTTCCTGAGCTGTACCTCCTTGTCTTCTGTCTGTCCTAAGCCTGCTCCATGTCTAGTAGCATGCTGACCAGTATTCCCATTCCTGGACACTCTGAGCAACACTGATGCTGTCCCCTTTTATATGACAGTCCTATTTATTTATTTTACATTAGTGCATTGGTTTTTGCCTTCACAAACCTAAAGTTTCATTTCTAGAGAAACAAAATACCTCAGTATTTTTTGGTACTGTAATCCTGTGTGTATATATGTCAGCTTTTCTTGTTTCCCAAGCACTGACGTGAAAGCACCAGGCGAGTGCTTTTTTGAGTTGCCAAGGGTTGTATGTTTGGTTTATTTATGATGTAAAATAATATATTTCTTCTTATGAAGACATAGTTTTGTTACATGATTATTATAACTTTTTTATACAAACAGAATAAATTATGATATTTCCATTGAGCTGGATGATATGTTCTTTAAGGTCTTGCATTTTACAGTCCCAAAACTGATGTGGAAGCTCCCAGGTGAAGAGCTGTAAGAAATCTGAATTTTCAACTCTGCTGACCCCAGATCTTGACTGAACTAGATAGAAGAATGGTTTTAAACAACAGCATAATTGACTAGAAACTACTACTAGTGCTGCTGCTTAACTTGAGCTTTTCTTTGTCCCTAAGTAATTACATGCAGTGGCAAAGAGCCAGGGCTGGCTTCTCAGCTGTAAGGTGGATTTGGCTGCAGTGATGACCATAGAGCTGTAACAGTTTGAACCAGCTGAGACTTGGGCATGGGGCTACACTGAATTTATAGTCCTTCTTCTAGGGAGAAGCTTCCTTATTGCTTGTTTACTTCTAGTGCTTCAAAGGTTAAGTCTAAAATTTAACCTGTTGGTAACAGATCTCCAAGGCTTGTGAGTTTGTTCCAAGGTGTTTTCTTTTTCTGGCTCACCTTGATTCCTTTTTGCAACTCAAGCTGCCTCTCTGATCCCTGGAGCAAAATAGTTGGCTTGCTGAGCTATCTCTGTAAACAAATCAGGTCATAACAAGAGATCAGGTAATGAGTCACTTTCTTCCCACACTCAGGTAAATTAACCTCCTGCTGCAGATTCTCACTGAAGTTAAGCTTTGCTCTGGCACTTCAGTTGAGGTGATAAGAGTTTCATGTAGTGTATCAAAAGCCAGGCAGGGGAGTTTTAACAGGCTGGCACCCCTGGCAGCTTCTGGATGGGAGGTCTCCAGAGTGAGGGTGATGGGCAGCAAACAGTGCAGTGTTAATGCTGCGTGGTGGGACAGAACTGTGCATCTCCACAGGGGGTATAGGGCAGGATGTGTGCGTGGGGAGCAGTGTTGTTATGATGTGTCCCTACCAGGGGAAGCTGGTGCAGAAGAGATGCAGCTATAAGCTTGCTTTCCTAGGCAGGGTAGTAATACTGGTAACAGGGAGCAGGATGCTAGGGGGGCACTGGGACATCGGGTATTCTACATCTGCTCCAGAAGGGAGCACCAGTCCTTGCATCTCTGATATTCAAGGAGTGAGTCTGATCCTACTTTTACCCTGTCAAAAATGGTTTTGCTTGGGCAGATACAGTAGGTTATGACTCTTTGTGTAAAATCAAGGTATTTTAACAGTTATGATCCTAAGCTTATTGATGAGGGTCTTTTTAAGCATATAGCAGCTGCACTCTTGTCACGTAGCTGGAGACAAGCAACGCAAACTCTGGCTGAAATCCTGCAAGTTACCTGGAGTATTGGTGCTAAAATCCAGGACTCTTCTCCTGGGCGAAGGTGCCCTTGAAGGATGGGATGATGCACTGCTGCGTCTGAAATTCTTCATGTGAGCTATCCCTCCGACGCAGCTCTGTCGTCAGCCCTGCGTGTTAACCATCGCCAAGCTTCAACCTGACACCAAGGGATAAAAAAAAATGGAGCAGCTGAAAGGAGAGTTCCCTAGGCACTAAGAAACGAAGTTAGAAACCCTTTTTTTTCCCAAAGCATGCATGGACCTCAAAGTGAATATTCCTCCCCAAAGCCTGTCCTGCAAATCCTGCAAAACCCCTTCATCCATGGAAAGTCTCTTGGCAGGTTATGCTGCTCTATGGGATTGCACCTACCACTGCTCTCCCTGTAAAGCATGTAAGGCTGTTTCTGAATACGTGAGCCTTTTTACACCTGCAGTAAACAGTGGGAGAAACTTTCACCTTCAAAGGAAAGCAGAGCTGGTTCAGTGGAAAAATACAACCTTGGCAACCCTGGCCATGCAACTGATAAAAAAAAAAAATCCTGCCTGTTAATCGCAATTCAAACAGAAATCCGCTCCCCGTCAGCCAGGGGAGCTTGTTTATGTGTTTCTTGGAACAATAAAACTCATTACCTGGCAGCTGATCAGCTTTTATAACCTAAGCAGGCACCTGACAGAGGGGTGCAAAAGAGAGCTGCTTCAGCACAAAGCCCGCTGTGGAAAAGCCAGCCAGCAACAGCAGGGCTCCAGTCCCAGCAAGGCACCGACAGACACTTCCAGCTCTGTGCACATGCAATGTCCTTTTCCAAGTCTTGATCGTGAGCCTTCTGCTGTCGCCCATAGTCAGTCACATCATGCCTGGAGTCCAGGTTCCTGTAAGCTCTCTGTGGACAGGATCACACCCAGTCCAGACAAGGGCAGAATAAGAGGGCAAGAACAACAGTGAGAAGTATGAGAGCTCAGAGCGAGACCTGCAAACGTCACCTCAGTGTTGGGGAGATGGATAGGTTCACCTGGGGTGCTGCTGGGAGCAGGGGGGAAGGAGCAGGGCGGCTGGCAAGGTTTAGGGCAGAGGAGGAGGTGTGGGCTGGGCAAAGAGGCACAAGGGGCTGGGATGGGCAGTGGCAGAGCCCGTGCATGGCGGAGCTGGAGAATGCCTTGGCAACACAGCAGAACCGAACTTTGCCCACTGTGCACTCACTAAGGTGGCATTTTCCCTTCTCACCCCTCATTTATTCTCCCTGCTTCACTGTTTTGTGTTTGGGATATCAAGGTACACAGTTCACCATGGTTTACAGCACTGAACTCCCGTTTCCCCCAGCTCTCACGCCAGCTGGCTCTCCCCCTGTCCTTGTGGGGCTTGGCTGAGACCCTGCCCCTCATATCTGTTCCAAGACCCTTAGAACCCTGTCATTCAGCAGGCGTGTATAGGGCTTTCAGCTTATATAAACCTGTAGTTCTACAGTTGCATACATCCCCATGGAAACCACGAGGAGTTTCCCCTTGGTGAGGACGCAGTAACATCACTTCCTGCTGCTGACAAACCAATTTGTCACCAAGTGATAAAAAGGCATGTTTTGTGTTTGCAGGAACTGGCTCCGGGCTTTGTTCCTCCCAAGCCAGAGGCTGCTCACCCGCCCCGAAGGCAAACAATAGTCATTGTGTGCTTTGCAGAGCAGAGATGGGGACATGTGGACAAGTCCTTTGGGCTCCCAAAATGCCAGAGCCTGGACCACTGACACTGTGCAAAGGTTCCAAAGTGTACAGAGAAAGCACTAGTCATGGCAGTATGTAACCCAACACAGTACTTGGGGCTCCATACAGCACCCATGGATGGGTCCTACCAGCCTAGGGGTGTACGCACCCAACCCACACGGGCACCCAGCACATGAGCTCTGTGTAATACCCCAAGCAAGATGCAGTACCCATGGGATACAGCATACTCGGTTATCACATGACAAACAGACACAGAGCTCCAGATTAGACATGTATTGGGTAATCCCCTTGTCTCAAAGCTTTGCCTTTCTTTTGTAATCAGCGCTTGGAAAGGCGCTGGGTACACTCAAGCTTAGGGACTATCCTGCATTAGTCACCCTCAGAATCAGAGTGGCAGAGCCACAAGGATGTGTTATGCCATTATGTTGAAAAAAACATTACATCCAGATCATACACAGGCAAATTGAGTTTGCCCAGTTACCACTGTTCTTTTTTTTCTCTGTCTGGCTCCAGGGCAGAGGAAAGGGCACTGAGAGTCACTTGGAAATGGTGTTTAAGTGCAGCCCTGGAGACCCCACTCCCCAGCTCTGCAGACAAGTCCCAGTGTGATGGGGAAGGAGAAAGGGCCATGGTGTGTGACTGTCTAGTTTGGTTAGAAGTCACTATGCCTCAAACCTCATCTAAACCTGTTTCTTATCCTTTCCCTTGTCCAGCAACGATGACCATGACAGACCCCTACATGCAGTGCAGCCAAAGAGACTCCACCCAGGGCTTTGGCTTCCCCAAATCTGCTATGATCCAAGACTGTAGGAAGGCTGGGAAAACAACTAAAACCCTGGCTCAAACCCACTCATGCTGAAAGAACAAATTGGCCCTGAGGTTTGTGCTATGTGTGGCCTTCCCACTACACACTACTTACTACAGTGCAGAGTCCACTGAGAGACGTGGCCAAGGCACCTGGCCAGGTGGGTCCCATTCACACCCATCAGGGGCATAAAAGCTTAAGTGGGACCAAGATATTAAAGGAGGGAAAGCAGCCCTAAAGAGAAAGATGTGAGAGCCTAGGGAGAAGCAGGGCCTTCTGATGTTCTACTGATTTAATTGTCATTGCTGAGGGGACTTCAGCCTGGCTGGCTGGCCAGCCCTGCTGGGGACCTGGCTCAGGTCTTTGTGTCCTGTTTTTGCTCAGGCTGAGAACAACCTCCAAGGGATGAACCCTGGTACCTGAGAGGAAGCAGCTGAGCTGCTCTGCTGCTAAGGTGGGTAAAGGATTCCTGGTTTTGAGAGCTATTTCCCCTTAGGAAGTGCAATTGTACAAACCTGTGCCTGTCTGGAGAGCAGTGCCAAGGTCCTGTGTGGGCCTGGCACTGTTAGTCTGGCACAGAGCAACTTGGCTCCATCATCATAAGACCAGTGGCCAAAACCAGGAGAAAAGGCAGGTTTGTTCTTTGTCCTTACATGGTGTGGGACAGCCTGTTCTCCAGGTGTGGGTTTGGCTTTGTATTTTCTCTCCCTGGGATTTTCCACTTCTGAGGCTTTCCAGCTGCAGCGTGTGGCTGTGCACCCCTCCGGCAGCGTCGGGCTGTGTGTGCCCTTAGTGCTGGGCCTTGCCAGCACCCACGACACAGCTGAGGGCTGGCTGAGGTCCCTGGGAGGCTGGGGGTTTCCTGAGCAATGGTCTCAAGCTCTTGCATTTGCATGTATTTCCTGCTAGACGCAGAAATGACTTGGTTTGGGCTTCCCCTCCTCGGTGCCGCTGGCAGGCAGCGGAGTGGGTGAGATGAGACAACCGGCACAGCCCGTGGGCAGCTTCCAGCTCACCTTCTAGCCAGTGGGGTGGGTGGTGGGTGGATGTGTCCCCCAGGTGGGTGCTCTGCAGTGACGTGCTGCTGGTTTGGAGTCTGGAGGGTTGAAGGTGTTTAGCATGGAGACTAAGAAGAGAAGATGCTTGTGAACGTATTCAATGTATGAGAATGGGGATGAGGCACAGCTAGTAACAGCAGACGTTAGTAACGCCATCACATCTTACCGAGGTCCTGTTTGGCGTTTGGGCTGCGTGAGTCAGGGCTGTGGGAACAGTAATTTCATCAGCCAATTCATTTCCAAATCCGTATTGTATAGCCCATGCAGGGGCTATGATGAGTGCCACAGAGAACGCTTCATTTCTCATAAAAAGGTTATGTATGACAGCAGTCCCTCTCATTTCAAGACCTTTTGGTTCCCAAACTATAGGCCATGTTTAAAAATAAACTCCCAGAGGACTCTAATATGACGTAGTTGGCTACAAATTAGCAAGTTCTCACTACACAGTATTTTTTTTAAAAACGATAGTCTTTGTCTCAGAGCCAAATGTAGGTCCCACCTGTACTAATAATAAACTACAGTGTGATTTTTAGACTTCTAATTTCCGATATAACTTAATTTTATTCAAAAGTTTTTTTTTATTCCCCAGCAATTGTGGTGGAGTTGTCTAAAACCTGCTTTTTTGGGTTTCTTACACATTGGAAAGAGGTGGCTTCTTTTCAGTGTCTTCCCTAAGTTCTTGTTGAAATATCATCTGGGGCAAATTTGTTTCCACATCAGTATCTTGTTCTTCTTTCAAATCTTGATAAGGTTTTCTTAATTGGCAATTGGGTCATAGCACTATGTGGTTTTGATACAGGCTTTTCTAATTTATGGAGGATATAAAGTGCAGGTGTCCGTTAACTCTAATAATCTTTCCTGATACTCTGTGCTACTTGCAGATCAACTATTAACTTCTTTCCTTTAGTGTCTTCTGCAACGAATTCTTGCTGATTGCCGATACATATTTTGGGGGCTTTTGCATGAGGAGTGTTTTAAAAATTACATCTATGTGATTGTTTTCAATCCGGTGTGCATGTACAATCCTTCTTACAAGTAAAATACACAACAGAAAGGTGCAAACTTTCTGCTTTTCGGGGGTTGAAAGTGCTCAGTGCTGGTTTTCCCTAGCCAGGCAATGGGGACACCATCGTTACAAACCAGTGGCATAAACTACATAACCATGTCTGGTGGGTCTGTCTCTTTCAATCACGTAAGTGCTGGTTTAAGTGTTACATTACAGGATGTTTTCTTGGTCTTTGTTGTTAAAACAAAGTCAGCAGTCCTACACGTGTGTTGGCTCTGATAGCATCAGTTGCGAACTCGGTCGGTGTCTGGGCACATGAGGCATTTCCCCTGCATCACTGGGCTTTAGTGCTGGGACGTCAAAGCTCCTGGCTTGATGGTCCAGGTGCCAGCCTGGCTTTTTTGCAGCCTGGTGGAATCCTATAACCACACCTGTGCAATGGCCATATCTCTCACTCCCAAGCCTAGGTGGATCACACCTGGCACCTCAGGGGAGGAGATGACCTCTGGAAGCATCTTTAGGCCTTGTTGGCAGCTGAGTAAGAGGAATCCAGCTGCTGAGGGCTTTTCAAGATACACTTGTGCAAACTGCAGAATCTGCTGAGATCAGTGCAGGTGGAGTGGGATTGTAAAAGCTGGTCAAATATTGAAACCCTGTTGGCTGCTGTAGCTTGGCTGGAACTGCTGTTGCATCACCGGGACACTTTGAGCTGAAGGATTTCTGGCTGCGCAGGGAGCTGTGTGAGGAGCCAGCTGAACAGCAGATTGCACAGTATCGAACAATAGGTCCCACCCTTTCCTACTGACTGGGAGGAACAGAAAGGAATAAAGCCACTTGCAAGAAGGAAAAAAAATCCTTTTGATCTTTATTCTGCTCTTCCCATTCCCTTAGGAGAGTTTACTCCCCCCCAGAGCCAGCAGACATCTCAGCACTAAGCAACTCCAAAACTTCAGTACCTTCCCTTTTTCCTCTTTGTTCTTTAAACGCTTGTCCAGAGGTGTCAATGAAGATGGTCGTTTATAATTGCCTTTTGTTCCCCTGTTTACAGCTTCCCTTCCAGGCTCCAGAGACAACTGATGTCAGGGTGCTACATTTGGGCTTGTCATACTTTTATCTGGTGTTAATGCCTTCCATGAGCAGCAGGAATGTGGACCGCAAGGCGAGCTGCTGGGTGATGTGGGGAGAGGGGGCCCAGGGAGGGTGGGAGGCAGGCAGTGATGGGTCGGGGCATAGCCTGATGCTGCCCACCCTGCTCTCTGTGCCAAGCACCAATTGGTTTGCTGGAGAGCACCATGGTCATTTATGGCCTTGTGTGGGGAGGGCCTGCCCACTGGCACCCTGTCCGTCTGTCCGGGCAGCTGGCAGAGCCGTACGTGGCACCACGAGCTACGCACTGAGCTATTTTTAAGATGCCTGGGCTGCATCCCAAGTATAGTGTACTCTATTTCTGGTGCAAAATGATCTTCCTGGGTGGGGGATGCAAAGATTTTTTTCATATGAAGAGTTTGGGTTTGGAGTCAGTGAAAGAAAGAAACAGCTGGGCACGACTGGGACAGAGGCACAGAGAAAGCGGAGGGAGCTGGTGGCCATAGAGGTCTCACCCAGAGGGAGAGCTCTGTGCTTTCAGCTGCTGTTGAGTGCTCATTGCCAATGCTTTGCTCATGGATCAGGAATTAAAAAGGCCTGGGTTTGGTTTACAGCTGGGGTTTGTTGAGGACACTGGAGGGCTTTGCATTTGTTTGAAATAGGCTGCTGGGGGAGTTTGAGATTCCAAAGCATTTAATGAGGCTGAAAGGGATGAACAGGGATGCTAAATGCAGAGCTGTAAACTTGCTGGTTGCTTTCACCAATTTTGGACCCGCCTTTTGCTCCAGATGAACTGAATCTCAAGGGCAGCAGAATGCCATTTGTTCATGAGGGCTTAAAGAAATTCCTAAAAAGAAACAACCAAAAGAAGTTGTTTGTTTACTACGTGTCTCATAGTAATATCAAGAAGCCCTGAATAGTGCCATAGACTCCATTACAGTGGGGCTGTCACATTCATGGGGTAGTGAGGGGAATAGCTCTGCTCCTGCCTCCAGGTGCTGGAGCACAAAGACCAGACCATCACCCATGGCCTGCCAGGCTGCTCAGTGTCAATATTCCACAGGTGGAAAGTGGTGTGTGGGGTCATGGACTGACTCCCCATGGCTTTGGGTTTTGCCAGTGAAACTTTCATGCCTACATCTGAAACTGGAGGTCTGAGGTGTTTTACCTTCTCATACACAGGTGGGCTGATGATGACACAAAGGCTTCCAAGAAGATGGAAAAAGATGTAAAAGAGTTTTCTTCAAAGCTTAAGTACTGCCCCTTAACTGTGAGTGACACAAAAAATGCCATGACTGACACTAATCAGGATGCTGATCAAAAGTCCTATTCTCTGAAACATTCTGCTCCTTAACCTCCACTCACCTGTGCACCAGGCAGAGCTTCTCAATCATAAATCCAAAGTGGAAATATTTGATATGTCAAAAGCGCAGCACAAGATTGATGACAGCTTTTCCTTTGATATATTCTTTTGGAGGAATATTTAGGGTTTTTTTCAGGCTGGATGAAAATTTTCCACTTTTGGATTTCCAATCAGGGCTGATTTTGTACTGTCTCTGTATAAAAAAAGTTGGCTCCCAGGGACAGAAAATACTTTCACTTGCTACCAAAGCACAGAAGAAAGGAGAGAATAATAACATTCAGAAGGAGAACTAGATCTGTTTGCAGGTAGAGACAATCAGATCCAGCAGACTGGTCTTGAGGTGATATTTCTTATCAACTGTTCCTCGTTACCAAGGGTAGCAGATGTAAAGATACAAATGGAAGTCCTGCAAAATGTAAGCCAAACTTCTGGTTTAAAAAAAAGCCTATTCTTTAGAAGGATACTGTCCTGAAAAATGACTTGAAATGATGGTGATGTAATTTTTGTGGAAGGATTTTTGGGTAGTCTTTTACTTGAAAGAGCAGATGATCGAGTTGGAAATCATTGATTCTCAAAATGCTGTTACTTTCACCAAGCCATCTCCTGTTTTTCTACCTCAGTTGACTTTTCTGCAGCATAAAGACTCTGATATTATGACTTGATAAGATTGGATGTAATTAGGCTGTTCAGCAGCTGGTGACACACAGAAGCAGCTTGCTGGTGAGAGCACACGCCCATCAGGTTTTTTCTGGTGGAGTACATTGAGCATTTTTAGGGTGCAATGGTTATGAAATCTCACCCTTGTATTAACATAAACATGTATTTTGCCAGATTTTTGTGTTTAGAGGAGTTGTTCTCCCTCCTTGGGGCAGCTGGGATGATGGACTTGCAGGGAGGGTGCAGGTGGCTGTGCTAAAGGCCTGGCCAGCTTGGGGATCTGGCTCCTGAGCTTGGCTTGGAGGTGGCCTTGGCAAGAGTGGGTCCAGCTGAACACAAGGGTGGAAGCAGGACAGGGAACAGTCTGGGGTGGATCTGGAGCAGGAAAAACCCCTGAGAGAGATTGCAGCTTGTGTGGAGTGATGAGTGAAGTTAGGAATAGTGTTTTTTTAGGGTGAGGGAGAAAGAAAATGTGTTTGCTTCGTGGGGAGAAGAACCAGGAGGTGATCAGAAATGGGGAGGTATAGTGGGGGGATGTGGAAGGGAGGTGTGAGGACATGTGAGGTCAGTGGGGGAGGCAAGGGGGTTGTAACCTCTATGTTAATGGTAAAGGGAAGACAGGGAGTTACTGGAGAAGAAGTAGAGGCAAACCAAAGAGGAAGGAAAGTTGCTTCATATTTGTCATGGTTTTCTCTTGCCCTGTGAGGTAAGGTTCTGGATGGAGAGGGATGTGGAAGATGGCAGCAGAAAAGGAGACTTGATGGGTAAACAAGGGGGGTTTGTGAAGCAAGATGGTGAAAAGACAGATTCTGGAGGCCATCAAACCATTTGGTGAGAAAGACGGTAGAGCTGATACAGGAGAGACCCATTCTGCAGTGAGGGAGAGAGTTCCTGGGTGCCAGAGGCACTTCCAATGTGAAGAAGGAAATGGGTGCTGAGAGTGAGCTAAACCTGGAGGTTATCAGGCAGTGCTCCATGGTGGAAGAAAGAATAAAAAAATTGAGGGGGAAGAAAATAAAGTATGAAAAAATTGAAGCAATTTGTAATAAAGACAAGGAAAATGAAGCACAAAGGATGGGGCTGAGAGTGGGCAGATACCTGGAAAGTCAGTGATCGAGTGTGATGGATGGAGCTTCCTCTGTTCAGGCCAGGTTGGAGAGGGGACACTGAGTCACAGGAGAAAATCAGGCTATTTGTCCATATTTTGAAGAAATGTCATCCCCATTGTACAGAAGGGAAAAAAACCTGACTCCTCTTTCTAAAGAGGATTGTGGCTTATCTTCATCAGGGCAGAAAGTGCCATAACAAGGTGAGAGATGGGGAACTTGCAATCTCACTTAGAGGTGAGCACTCAGGTCATGATGGGGTTCTTCAAGGAGAGAGCTCTCTGTTTCTAAGGACTATTCCTCAGGGAAGTATCCGTTCATTCACAATAACTGGTCTGTGCTGAGCTGTGCACTGCTACAGCTGGATCTCTCCTCTTTTGCTACTAGCTGGGGCTCTTCTCTCCCACAGGCAGGTGCTGCATGTAGTCCTGCAGCACTTCCAGCCTTTGAGAACTTGTTTGTTCCTTACACAAGCGGGAGGCACAGAATGCAGGTGGAAGGTGCAGTTGAGTGCAGGTGAAGCTTCAGAGCTCTGTGCCTTGTGTTGGTGATTTAAGGATCCTATTGACTGCACTGGAAAGCCTGAAATCTGTGACAGTGTTTGCCCAAGCCTCTCACCTGCTGTTGCAGCTTAGGCTGGCTTCTTGCTCCATTTCCCTCTTCCTCTGCACAAGCCAGTTTCCCTCCTGAGAAACAGTTTAACCCCTAGAGAAGAGGGGCTGATTCTCCCTTGTTTTGTCCTTCCTACCATGACATAAGTGGGTATAAGATATCACCACATCAGTAGTGGGGCCAGTTGCTCCAGGCTGTTCCCTTGGCTTTCCACCAAATTGCCAGCCCAGGATCCAGCCAGAGAGCTCAATTTTCCCACCCTCCTCCTCCCCTTCAAGCCAGTAATGGATCTTTGAGAGGCAGCTAAAGGAGCAAGAAATAGCTTTGTGAGAGGGGGCTGCCTGTGGGAGCATGGTGGCTGCTGAGCAGCCACTTGTTGTGGCTGAAGGCACTGGGCCCTGTTTGCAGATGCACTGTGCTGTTTGTCCCGTTGCCTGGTGGCTGCTGTGATATGTTTATCCTCTTTCTAAGCTGTGTGAACTGCTGTTCCCTCATGCTACAGAGTTCAGACGAAGTGCCAGAGCTCATGGACTATAAAAAGCGATGGCCCAGCTGTTGGGCCAACTGCTGTGCAGGAGTGGCTTGTGCAACTGGGGGTGCGGAGTCTGTGCAGGGGGCAAGGGGTGTGTGGGTGCTGCAGGGTCAGCTCTCCAGCTGAGCAACAAGCTCCTCCCATGGTGTCTATGTTGGCTGTCACTGCCCCCATAGGACCATGTTGCTGGCATGCTCCTTGCCGAGTTGTCCCTGCACGTGTGTGTATGGGATGTGTGGTGACCCCCAGACTGTGTTAGCTTTGGTGGTGAGGGCAGGGAACAGCCTCCTCCTTGCTGAGCACATAGTGGAGATGGCCTTGCTGGACCAGTGGCCCCTCTCTGAGGACACAGGGTGGAAGAGGAACCAGTTGGGTGTGCTGGATTTCTTCCCTCGTGTGAAGGTGGAGCAGCTGCTCACCAATAGCCATGCCCACCCTTGGAGGTGTTGGCTGTGCGGGGAACCCCTGTATGACCCTTGGGGGTCTCACATGAGAGAGGGGGCTGTGTGAGACCGCTGATCTTCCCCCATGCCACTGGGAGAAGTGTGCATCCCCTGGCCACCCTTTAGCTCATTGCTGACCATGGAGGTCCATGTGGCTCCCTCTTCTCCCTGGCCCCTTGAGAGCACCTGTGTGCAGGGCTGAGCACACAGGATCTGTGCTGGAGGAGGCTGGGAGCAGAGGGGCTGTGTGAGCCTTCCTGCCTGGCTCCCGCACCACGCGGTGACGTTGGCGCCGCAGGAAGGAACAGCGAGTTCCTGAGGGGACATTCCTGCCATAGCTGCGTGGAGCCGCCGTGGCCCCCTCCCCGCCGCGGCCCCCTCTGGCACACGAGCCCGTCTCCAGCGGCTATTATTGAAACCCATTTCCATGGCACCTTTCCAGACCCATATTTCTTTTCGCACGCCAGGGTGGAAGCACACCCCCTCCCTCCTTCCCTCCCTCCCTGCCCCAGAGCGTTCATCCAGAGACTTCTCGCAGGGGCTGTACTTTTCCAGGCCGGTGTGTGCAGAGCATCGCTGCTCCCGCCGCACCGTGGGGAGCCCTGCGGGTTTGTTGAGGACTCCTGGAAAGCAGGCGGGAGGGATGCATGGGCTGAAGCTTGAATTTGGGTTCCCCACAAGTAAAGGCGTCTTTATCCTTGTGCCCTTCACCTCTCTTTCTGCTCCTTGTTTGCTGGTCAAGGTCTAACCAGTGTCCAGAGGTTGCTTTGAGAAAAGAAGTCAGGTAAAAGGTCTGTTGCTCGCTGTGTTTTGCTCACTCTTCTGCTTTCAAACATTCTCCTTCTTGCAGCATTTCTTTCACTTGCCTTACAAGAACGTGGATGATTTTTTTGGCCAGCAGTACTTCAGCAGCTGTAGGAAAGTTACAGAGAGAGGAGTGCGTGCTCGTCCCTGCCACACCTGCCCTCTGGGGCCAGGCTGGGTCCTGCCAGCTCAGCGCTACACTGGCACTGATGAGCTTGATCTCTGGAGATGGATATTTCTGCCCTAGATAACCGCAGAGCTGAGCTGTCGCAGGGTTTTTTACCCACACAACAGGCACCAGGTCCTTCTGAAATGCAGTGCTTGAGGCTGAAACTGAAAGTTTGGAGAGAATTAGTCACTGCCGTACCCTAGTAACGTTGGCGAAAACCAGCCTCAAACACAGCGCAGGCGAGTGTTTCGCAACCCCAGCAGCAGCCCCGCGCTTCTCCTGACGCAGAGGGAGCTGGTGGGGCAGGCATCGAGCTGAAATGCACCCCACGATGGGCTGAGCCCCAGAGGTGGGAGCAAAATGATGAGAGTCTGGTGGGGACAGCACAGCACCCTCCTTTGTGTGTGCCTTGTGACAGCAAATGGAGCCCTGAAGGCTTTGTGTGACATCCCCGTGGGGGTGTCAGACCCAGGCACCCACCCTGGGAACACTTATCCACCCATAGTGCTGCCAGCATCCTTATTCCAACCTCAGTTTGGAGGGTCTGAAAATTCCCTGCCCTCAGGAAGGTTTTGAGTTGAGGTCCAGCTTTTTGGAGCCAGCCATTGGCCACAGCATTCCCTGAAAAGTTTGTTTGGAGCTGCTGCTGTGCTTCTTCTCTCCTGGCCTCCGTGGGGGTGCTGAGGGTGCAAGGAGGGGGCTGTGGGGCAGGAGCAGCTGCCACACTCTCCCTGCAGTGCTGTGAGGCCGGTTTAACTTGTTCCAGATTCGCAGGGTTCACGGCAGTGCCTGCAATGAGAACCGTGCCGTGCTTAACCACCGCAAAACATAGCAACGGCACAGCAGCGCTGGCACCCGCGCAGGGAGAAAAAATAATACAAAAATCAACATGAAACAAAACCAAACTGGTTTTTCAGGCTTGCCTGTGCTTGGCAGTGCAGAAAAAGGCAAAGCTTTCAGGAAACAGATGTGGGCCCATGGAGGGACTCTTCTGGATGCTCTGAAAACTCCCAGCCCTTTCAACAGGGAGCGTTTTAGGCAGTGCTGCTCTGGTCCTTGCAGTCAGGAAACCTCTCTGGCCCTCCTGTCCCCTGGAACCAGCTGTGCAGGCAGGTCCAGGCAGGGCAGGCAGCAGGCAGGAGCCTTAGTGCTGCCTGTTCTGCTTCCTGCACTGACATCCTGCCATTTGGGCATGGCTTGGAGCCTCTGGTCATAAGGTTGCTACATGTTCAAGGCATCTGTTGTCCCCTCCAAGCCATCAGGAGGTCAGGATGAGTAGTAAAGGGGTTAGTTATTGCCCCAGGAGAGGGTCCTGCTTGGATCTTGGAGCCAGAGGGTTCCTGAATCCTGGGACTCACTTCAGGAGGGGGGGGCAAAGTTGCAGGGAGCTCCAGGGAAATGTGAACCCACATCTGCTACCTGTCTCCATAGTGGGCCCAACTGGTCTTCTGTGTTTGACCATCCTGAACTGAGGGAGCTCAGAAGAGAGGCTCCAGACTTAAATCTAAGAGAGACAGACAAGTCTCTCTTGTGCCTCTAACTGCCCACCCTCAACCCTGCAGCCTTCCTGTGTAGGACACTTTGCCTTGTACCTCATGCTGGTCCCTGTCACCCCAGCGATACCAGTGCTCCTTCCAGTGCATGGAAACTGAGATCAGTGGTGCAGGAGAGGTCCCTGGCTCCTTAGCAGGAGTGGCTCCCAGCGCAGACTTGGCACAGGGAAGCTGGTCATTCTCTGTACAATGTTCTTCTGGGAGGAACCTGGACAGTGTTTTGGGTGACAAACTGGGGGATGAGCGAGTGGTTGCAGATGGGCATGTCAAGAAAGGCAGACCTCACACTGGATCGTGTCCTCTGCTTAGGTTAGTGTCCTTTCTCTGACAGATGGAAACCACCAACATGGCTGGTTCTAATGGTGCTGGGCAGGGAGGGAGGTAGAGGGAGTCCTGATGGACCAGCTGCTACCCTGCAGCAGGAGCTGAGATTAATGCTATCATAACTTGAAATGATGTTAGTAGTTAGTAAAAAACAGCCAGTCCTTTAAAAATCTGCTTGCACAATTTGACTCTCTTGACCCTTCTGGCCATATATTCTCAGGCTTGTTAAGTGCTGCAGGACACTGTGTGTCCTTTTATTGCTCCTCAGTTGACCAGCCATTTATAGCCTCCACCTTTGACTGCTGGGTCTCGTATTTTGAAGTGGTGCGAAGGAGTGGGATGGATCAGCTTTCCTTCCCTGCCTCCTCCCACATACCTTGGTCATGCTACCTCCAGCACTTCCCCTTCCCACACTAAATGAGCTCTTGTGGCAGGGTAAGCACAGACCATAGTGCTAATTTTATTTGCTGCTTGATTTTTTTTCCCTGGACTTTACTGGTGTTTGCTGGGTAAAGTGAGGCCCCTCCCTGCATGTGCTCTCAGCCCCAGGAGAGTTTTGTCCCAGCTGTGCTGTCCCTGTGTTGCTGGTGTCACTGAAGAGCTCTGCTCTTTGTGGTCTTAGAGCTGTGTGTTCCCTGGACACTGGGAAATATACGCTTGGACAACTCTAAGCTTTCATGGTGGAAACCTAGAGGCGAATCCAGACTGCAGAGAACTGGGGAGGGAAAAAGTAGGTTGTGGCTCACTGACCTGCACTGTGATGGGACATTAACAGGCCATGTGGAGCCTGTTAAAGAAGCAAAAAAATCCAGGTGCCTCTCTTCAACCAAAATTCTGTGAAGTGGGGAGAAAACCTCTGCTCTGCCCATGTGAAGGCACCTCTCTGGGAGGCAGGTCCCCAGCCCAACAGTGTCAACTCAGAAAGGCACTGCTGAGCAACCAGTGTATGTGCCTGGTTTGTCAGTAAACACTTTGCCACTGTTAGACGTTGCGTCAGTACAGTGACCACCACAGAGGTATGATGGGTTTCAGTGATCTCAAACTCTTATTCAGCCAGTAGTCACATGAACTGTAGATCCTGACGTGCTTTATCAAGGTGAGTCTCCATCATCTTTACACAAAAGAAAGGGGTGACTAAGTCATGAAGTAACTTGTTAAAAATCATCCAGAAAATCAATGAAGGAGAGAGGGAGTTAGAGAGAAATGGGGCTTAGGTCTCTTGAGTACCTTTGCCAGGTCCCAGGCACTGGCTGCCAGTGCTTCCACCAGCTTCTACTCGCTTTGAGATATTCCTTGGCATATTTTCCACCATTTCTGTCCATTTGAAAGGAGGGGCCATTAAGCCCTATGGCTTATGGGAGTGACAGAGTGACTCATGCTAAGCCAAAGCAGAAGTTGCTGTCAGACACCTGGCACATCTGGACTTCCAGCCCCATGTCAAACTATTGCTGACACTTCTCTGGGTTGTTCTGAAGCCTCCAACACTTCCCCACTATTACATGGCATTAAGAGATGTATCAGCAGTAGTAAACAAGGCATCTTCAAGGTGTGATGAGAAAATGTCATACCCTAACTTTCAGTCTGGTAGAAAGGTATGTGAGAACACTAACTGTGATCTGGCCTGTGGTTTTTCATCTCCTGCCTTAGACTGTTGTACGGTACTGCTGTCAAACCACTGTTCACCCCAGAGGGGTGGGAGTAAGCCAACATACCCGCAGAAGACACAGTCCCACCTTCAGAGATTCATCTTGTCCAGCTTTGCTGTCACATTGGCTGAGAGGGGTTATTTTCAGCTTGCTTCTCATATGACAACCTCTAAAATAGCTAGGGCAATATGAATAAATAAATTACTGCCAGAAGTTTAAATAAGGCTACCTTGCTCATCGTGTTCTCTCGAAGTATCTTCTTTCCTACACAGAAATCTTTTTCCAGGCTGAATTAAAGGAGCTGGGACACTCATCTGCAATTCCTGGATATTGTGAGGCCAGCACAAGTGTTTATCCAAGCGGGCTGTGGGCAGTTGGGAGCTGCCAAACAGAAGTTTGCTGTGGGTGAGGGCATAGGACAAATGGGTCCAAGGCTCTCGCTATAGACAGGCTGTACAGAGTGCACATGAGTCCTCAGGGCAGTGTATGTATGCTTGTCTGTGTCCATTGGACATAAAAAGCATTTATTTCACAGTGTATATACACCAGGCCAGAAATAGGCATGTCCAGCCTTGAAATAGCTCCAGGGTGAAAAGTGCTATAGAATATCATCCTGTCATGCTCAGCCTAATCAAACTTGGAGCTGCGATTGGAAGGTATCAGGTACCGCTCCACGAGTTATAACCGTGTCTGTAATGAACACCATGCCCTTCTCCGTCCCTGGGGGTGTCTCTGCCATCTGCTGGGCTCTGAGGCCAGAGCTGGAATGGCTCCCTGAAGCTTGCAGATGCTGGCTTGGCTGGGCTGTGGGGCACAAAGCCCTGGGACCAGAGCTGGGGAACTGCTAGTGACTTCATTTCATGCGGCATGCAGCCACGTGTTTGTTTTGGGGTTCGTTCTTTTTAACGTTTTTCCATGCTCTTATCAGATGACATTTAGGTGTGTGTTGATGCGTGACCTGCCAGAAATGTCTGAAAAAATTGCTATGGCTTCAGCAAGGACATCTCCTTCCTTCCTGCTCGATCCTGTCCTAGGGAAGATTGTTTGCAGAAGTCAGCAGTGGAATGTGAAGAGATATTTGTGTGATATCATCTCCCTTCCCTCCTCCTGTGGGGTCTGTGGTTACTCCAGAGAGATACCCCATACTGAAATCTTTCCCGGAGTTTTTGACAGCTTGTAAAACACTACAACATGAAAGTGTTCAGTTTGTCTGAGGAGGACCCTGGACTCGCTCACTGGAAGGATATCACCCATCTTTGGCTGTTGCTGGCTATCTTGACATCCTTTTTGTGCACCCAGAGAGGTGAACCATGAAGCACTGGCAGAGCTGTGGGTGTGCAAGCACCCACCAGCAGAAGCAACAAGCCCATTGCCCAGTGACACAAGCTAAAGCGAGAGAGAAAATCTTCCAGCTCGACCGAGAGTGCTGGCCTGGAGCGTTGTCGGTGCAAATCTACCCCTGCAAATCCCTCTCTGTTTATAGACTCGGAAAAGTTTTTCCAGCTGCAATAGCTGGACGGGTGGTTTGTAGGGAAAAGCTTCCCTCTAGTGGAAGATGCTATAAGTGCAGCCCGGGGCAGAGCAGGGACCGCACTCACCGAGCGCTGTATAAAGTTAAACCCAGAGATATTTACTGCATATCTATGCAGAATCAGCACAAGACGGTCCATAACTGATAATATTGTTTGTAATGAGAATAGTGCCACTTATTCAACTGAACTATCCAGGATCTTCTGTGTTCTCAGAGCATTTTCAATTCTCCCTTTATTTTCTGAACAGTAAGTGGCTGTTTAATTCCCGCAGCATCGTAAGGAGAGAATTCTGTATTGTTGTTACCTGATTTTTACAGTGGGAGAAAATGCTGGAAAAACAGGGGAAGGACCTTGCCTGGTGAAGTCATCTGAGGTCAGGATTCAAGCGACGCTGGAGGGAGCATCGCTTGAATCAGCTGTGCTGATCTGTCACATCACTCCGCTGTTCTTCACAGAAAGAGCAGAGTTTTGTCACTTTGCAAGTGGCCCTTAACAGAGTTGTACGCTGAGAAAGGTAAAGTGACTCAACACAAACTCTTTCCACTTCCACATACACACTGAAGATGCTATTGGGCACTCAGAAGTGTCCAATTTTTAAGCAACAGCATGGACTAATGCTGCAGGATGCAAAAACAGTCTGAGTATTGGGAAATGTGGGGGTTTCGTAGCAGAACTGCCACTGAGTGACCATGATGGTAACAGTATTCCTCCTGGTCCCTGGGGATGTGGTGCTCTGCAGTTTGGGGACCCAGGTTTGTAGAGTGCTTTGAGATTTGCTGATAAAACGGTTACAAAAGCAGCTAAGCATTATTACCATTACTGCAATTATCAGAGTTTCAGGAAGAAAAATGTTTTTTTCCAGGATCATACTGTGATACCACCAAAAATATCACTGTGTTAGTGAGGGCCTGATCCTTGCTACAACACAGCCTGGCTTGAGTAGTGCCTTCTGCACCTGTGTGTGCAGAAGACACTATTCAAGACAGAAGACATTACTCATGACACTACTCAGACACTTCTCTGCTGCTGTGAAAGCCTCTCTCTGGCAGCACAAGGGGACAGGGAATCTTGAGGACTTCTCCATAATCGCCTGCCAGTGCATGGGCACCCAAGGACTGGCAATGCAACTGCACCATCTGCAACTGCTGGGGCCGGGCTGAGCCCAGATGTGCCCTGGGCAACAGCTCCAGTGCTCTGGTTGTGTAAGGGCTGCTCTTGTTTCTGTTTGTTCAGCTTATTGAGTTATTCTTCCAGAGGGGAGAGGAGAGGAATGAAGAGGGCATGTTTTGTTACTCACTGAAGTAATTCACTGTCATGTTGCTCAGGGGATGTGGCCTCACATAGCCTCTCCCTGCTGTCTGTGCCTAGACCAGTGCTTAGCTTTAAGAATGACATCCTCCTGTGTGCTTCTGCAGCAATGAAGCCAAGGCTGACTTTACCCCTGTAGAGGTGATTAAGGGTTTGCATGGGGGGCTGGGCTCTGAAGCAGTGTCTTCCCCCTCTCTTCTTGCTGGGAAAGCTGTGGGCTGCACCATGCAGCTGTGCTGGCCAGCCGACTCGCGGTGCAGATGCTGCGTCCCTAGAGCTGAGGTGTGAGGGTTTATGGGAGCTAAAGCTTTCCTTGCTGAAGGCTTTTGGTTCCAGTCCAGTAACACATGCTGAGGGTTAGCACTGCCTGAGAGCTGCTTGGTGGTCTCAGCATGAAATGAGCTGGTGAACCTCAGCTTGGTTCCCAGCGGAGACAGATGCTTGTGTTTTAAAATAATCATTATCATGGTCATTGTTAGGCAGTCTGCTTTTTGGCAACAGCAGATTAATAGCTTGAATAAGCACAGACGAATTAAAAAAGCCTTCCTTCAGGTCAGGATAGATGCATTTGGCTCCAAATCTGCTTGGGAAATCTGTGCTTTTTGTGATACTGCAACTGTAGAAAAAATATTATGGAAATTCAGCCTAATGAGGCCTTCATCCAGTGCATGGCACTGATAGAGGAACAGCACAGGATTATGCAGGGGCTATTTTGGGCAATGTGATACTGGATAGCACTTTGGCTGCTTGAGACACCATTGAACGTCACAGGCTAGTTTTGAACACCAACCACACAACTCCCCCTGAGCAGCATTATCCCTCCTTTGTGAGGAGGAAGCTGCACAGAGGGATGAAAGCAATTTGACAACAGTTGCTGAAGGAAACAGAAAACTTCTGTCAGTACATCACCTTCCAAACCTCAGCTCTGTGTCATGGCCAGCAGATGAGGCAGTGCCTCCTGAGAGCCCTGTAGCAGAGGGGCTTGGCAGTGATCAGCATGAGCTGAACAGGAAGGGGATTCATGACCCCCCTCGTTCTCCTCTCAGGATTTCTATATCTGCCCCTGGGAGCAGAGCTGCCAGGCTCCTCTGAGTGCACACAAGTGTCCAGCTGAGTGACACGATGGGACCTGCCTGGGGTTCTTCCTTCTCCTGGGGACAGCCCAGCAGCTGCTCAAGCAGGCCATGAGAGAAGATTCAGATAGAAGGAGGCTGCTCTTATTGGTTGGGAAATTCCTGCTAGAATGGCTGGGGCTGTGGTCCTGGCCCGGCTGCAGAAAATGAGATGGTTGAGTATTGCTGAGTATGCCAGCACCTGACTTCGGGGCCCCTTTCCCTGGCTCTGGGGTGATTACCTGGCAGAGGGCAACTCTGCAGTCAGGTTCCCGTTGCACCTGTTCAGGTGGAACCAACTTCCCTGTTATTAGAGGGCTGGGAAAGCTGCTCTGTGTGCTACTCACCTTCCTCGGGAATGAGAGTATGTCTAAGTGTTTTCTGTGAACAGAGCAAGACAACTCCTCCCTTTTGCTTTGAGAAAGTCTGAGGAATCGGTGCCCTTTTGTGGTAACAGCTGGTGTTACTGAGGGCTGCAGCTTGTGTCCTGCCACCAGTCCTGACTTGCTCAGGATCTGCTGTGAACACTCAGCAGTTCTTCTGCATTGTGCTGCTGTTATTATTGTTGTTACAAGGGTTATTATTAGAAGCACAAGCTACACTAATGACCCCAAACCTGGTGATGAGGTGACCATAAACTGCCATGTGTGAGGATAGCACCATCAGCTCAGGAGGCTGCTTTGAAGGTTGCTCAAGTACTGAAGACAGTGCCAAATTGCTCTCAGCTAACAGAGAAGATAAAAAGTGCATTAGCAGCTAGATAAGGAGCATCCGCATGTCACAGTCACTCCCCTGCTCACACTCAAGTCAGACATCCCTTCCTCAGCTGGGCTCTCAGTGCATAACCATGGTGTCTGATAAGGGACACTGGGATGGTGGGGAGGAGGGAAGGCAAAGGCTCCTGCAGTGGCATCATTGTTGCTTTTCTTCCAGACTCGGCCCATTCCCAGGCTTGAAGCAGCAACACGCTTGTCTGCACATCATGTTTCCATTATTTTGTCTATGGTTTTCAGGGCAGGATGTGTCTTAATCTGCATCTAAGCAATTCAAAGCTTCTGGCACCCAGTAATGATATTCTGGATGCAGCTGTGGAAGAGGAAATAGGCACTGGGATAAATGGTGGCCTCCCTACTGTCATTTGCCTTCATTCTCTCTGTTATTCCCAGGGGTGGCTGGGCTCCTGTGACAGTAGAAACACTCAGGAATCTCAAGCCTTCTGTTTTGCTTATTTACTTCCTCCAAAATCCACATCAGTCATTTGCAAAATGTACCAGCAAATCTGATAATGGGGAACAGGGTGTCCCAGGGGCAGCAGGACTCATCCCTTCATAAATCTCTCAGCTTTGTGGCAGAAGAGGACCACATGTTGTCTGAGATGGAGAAGAAATCTTCATCCTGTTATGTGACAGTTTTCCTGCTCTTGGCCTTTCCTAGAAGCAGCCATGCCTCAGGGCACAGCTGTGCACTGGTGAACATTACTGCAAGTGGACAACCAGTTTGCACTAGTACTGCGTTTTTTTAAAAAAAGTTTTTAAAAGAAGGAAGCAATGCCAGTGTATTACTTTTATCAGCATTGCACAAGGACCATGAAGAAGCCTTTCCTCTGGCCTTGTGCCTGTAGTCTGTTAATTCAAAATGTCAAGGCATGTGAGACTGTCAGAGTCACCATCCCTGGAGGTATTTAGAAGATCCATAGATGTGGCACTTAGGGACATGGTTTAGTGATGGACTCGGCAGTGTTAGTTTTATAGTTGGACTCGATGATCTTAAAAATCTTTTCCAAACTAAATAATTCTATGATTGGACCGGTGTGTGTGCAGACAAGTGGTCTGTGTGGACTGGTGTCAGTAGAGGTGTGAAAACAACCGCTGTTACAGGTGGGGTGGGGGCATGGCCACAGATGCCTGGGCTTTACCGACTGGCAGGAGTGCATGGGTGAAGTCACCTCCCTTTGCTGTCTGACTTGGATGCAGACACCTGCCTTTGCGGGCTGACAGGGGTGCAGGCACCCCCCGTTAGGGCTGGATGGGTGCTCAGGTGTCGACACCTCCCGTTAGGGCTGGATGGGTTCTCGGGTGCAGATGCCCCCCGTTAGGGCTGGATGGGTGCTCAGGTGTCGACACCTCCCGTTAGGGCTGGATGGGTTCTCGGGTGCAGATGCCCCCCGTTAGGGCTGGATGGGTGCTCGGGTGCAGACACCCCCGTTAGGGCTGCCACGGGAGCAGGCACCCCCAGTTCGGGCTGACAGGGGTGCAGACACCTGCCTTTGCGGGCGGACACGGCCGCAGACACCGCCCCGCTGCAGGCGGCTGGAAGCGCGGGGGTTGCCGACACCACCGCCCGTCCCGCGGGAGCGGAGCCGGGGCCCCGCGGCCGCCCCGCNGGCGGCGCTGGGCGGGGCGGGCGGCAGCTTCGAATCGGTGGCGCGGCGGGAGCACCGGGCTGCCCGGTCACCTCACACCGCTCCGTCTGCCCGCCCGTCTGTCCGGCCATGGGGAACGCCGAGTCCGTCCTGCGCGGCGCCGCCGTTGCCATCGGTAAGTGCCCGGTGTCCCGTCCCGTCCCCCCGCGCCCCTCCGCGACGGCGCAGAGCCGCAGCTGCCGCCCGCGGGGAGCGCAGCGCTGCGGGCTTGGCACAAAAACCAGAGGGGCA
>VZRW01010697.1:2083985-2186175 GCA_013398125.1 Aegotheles bennettii | reverse complement strand
GGAGGATGCGACAGTGGCATCGGTGACACGCGGGGTGGCACGGCGAGTGGCGTGCACGGAGGTGGCAGGTGAAATGCTGCTGCTTGGACCGGGGCCGTGCGGTAAGACAGGGCAGGTACCGGGTGGTCTGAGCCCCCGCGTTCATCTCTGCTTGTTACCGAGCTCCACAGATCGCGTGTATGTGTGTGTGTGTTCTTTTTCTCTCCCCCATCCCCAAGCAAGAATTGGGTCAATAAATCCACTTCCAGCCGCTGCACGGGCAGCGGTCCCGCCAAATCCACCCGCTGGAATTCAAAGTCCTTCGCTCCAACATTGCCTGCCAACCCCAGCTCACAGGGAAAACAGGCCTGGGAAAACAAATGGGTTTGTGCTGGCCGTGACACCGGGTGTCAGGTTCTTGTTGCCTTTTATGCGCCTTGTGTGTGTCCAAAAAGTCCAACAGTCAGCAGCCTGGTTGGCTGGATTTGAAGGGAGCTGATAACCAAACTCAGCCAACCGGTACGAGGTGCCAGCACTGCAGAATACAAATGATGCTGGGTGGGAATAAAAAAACTCCTGGGAAACATCTAAGCTAAAGCGAAGCATCGTCATCGTTACTGGTATTGCTGTATAGCAGTTGAGTTGCAACAAGACCGAACTTGTTTCTTGTTAACCTCTCCTTGGCTTCAGGCCTCTGGGATCTGCAGGCTGTTTCTCAGATGCAGGTGACCTGCTACAGTTTCATTTTCAAATAAAACATCATTCTTCACAGCGGATTCTTAATGGCGGTATTAGAAATTTGATCAGCCTTTCAGGCATTTATAGTTTGATCTGATTTAATGACTTCTTTCAAAAAGCTTTAAGTACTTTGTTTTGTTTTCTCTTCCTCTGGGGAAACCCAAAATATTTTACTACTGGAAATATGACAGTGTTGTCATTTACTTAAGTGTAAGCTCAGTAGCATGATGTGCCACAGGATGATCTGTGAAGCTGCCCTGCTCAGTGGTCTTGCCTGAGCCTCTCTACAGGTGTGTGTGGTACAGAAGGGAGGGGAAGGAAAGGAAAGGTCCCTCTGGGGCTGTGCCAGGAACCTTTGGAGCATGAGGTTGCATTGCCCTCCTCCCTCTGGAATGGCAAATGAGTTTACAGAGATCCAGTTGTCCTGCGTCGAGCAGGTTCACGCTTGTGCTGAGTGCCACCTAGGAAAAGGGATATGGAGCAACGCAGAGTCAGACTTGGGTGTCTAAATCTGTAGTAAACACTTCTCACTTCAGGGAATGGATAACTGCAGGCAAGGGGCAGAACAAAAAACAAACCGAGTGACTTTTGAGCCTTGTTTCCCACTGGCTGTTGCTCTCAGGTGTGTAGAGCAATACTGAGTTCAGGAGTGTATGTACATTAAGGGAGGGCCTCTGATATTCTCCAGGCTGTTGCTAGCCCCAGTGGATTAAGAGTGGATTGCGTTCATAATGAATGAATACTGTGGGTGCAGGTAACATTCTGCTGCAGCAGGTTCTCATGTTTCTTGTGTTTCTTTCTCCTGGGAGCTGCTAATGCTGTGTTTGGTTTTGGGGTAGTCAGTAGCCATCAGATTTACATGTTTGCTATGTAATGGGGGATTATTTCTAACTGATGCATGACTGTGCTCCCTAATGTTGGTTTTTGTTTTTAAATATAAACATCGTCTTTGATTATAAAGCCAGTTCTGCAAAACAGTACCTGAGATAACATTTCTAAAGTTAATGCACTGTCAGGCAAGTCAGACCTCAATAATACATTGTGCTAACAGCTACTGCTGCACTCCTGTTTGCTTAACAGAGAAGTTAAATAAAGGCATTTGGTGATACTTCCAGTGTTGAATGCAAGGATTTGAACTAAGATGGAATTAATTGTCAAGGACTGAGAAAGAAAGAACATATATAAGTCTCAGCCTGCTCCCTATTTGAAGTAATTTCTCCACTTGCATAGTAGAGTAAGTATTCAAAAATTGGAGAAATCACCTTCCAAAGCCAGTGGCCCTATCTGTGTCCCAATTAAAAAAACTCAAGCTGATTTCTATACATTTCCTATTGCTGAAGTTTCAGCTCTGCCCCCTTCCCATGCTCAAGCCACTCACCTTCTCCAGTACAGCTTCCATGGGGCTGCATGCTGCAGCTTCTGCAGCTGGATCTCTGCTAGGGGTAAGGAAATTTCGGGGATTAACCAATTGTGAACAAATCCAAGCTGCTGAGCATTCCTTCTGCTGGGTCCCTGCTTTGCTGGCACCATTCTCAGTCTATATTAAAGTGTGCAAAGAGATGCTCTGCTTGTGTATGCTTCAGCTGTGGTAGCACTTGGAGTTTGGTGGGTTGGTGGCAATACCTGATTTGCTGCACTTCTGATATAGAGTAATCCCCACTGGAAAGGCTACTCTGTCTGGGATGAGAAAGAAAACAAATAATCTCTCTATTTGCTAATGTGTTCCTGCTGTGGCTAGGAACTCTGATCATCTGTAGACTTCACTGAAATGACTTTACTCAAGTATCCTTGTTCCTGAGCCAAACCCCAGAACGGTCCTAGGATATTTATAAAACACAGAAAATGTTGGGGAAACATTTAACTACTTGACTTCCACCCACTGTTGTGTATTTCTGGTTCTGCTGGAGCAAGGAACCATGAGCTTTTTTTCCTTCTTAGCTATGTTTGAGGTACCAGTGTTTGGGCAGAAAGCGGGAATGTGGGATTATAAAAATCAGCAAATCCTTAAAAGCTGGAGCTGTCACTGAGGTTGAGGGTTCTCAATTTAGAAATATTGCTTTGTAAGTCTTTTATACAGAGCAGCAGAACTGGGACTTGGGCTCAGGCTCTGCAGCAAGGACACTGTGAGAGATGTGGTGGCCCCAGGTCCTGACCAGGAGAGACCGGGCAGCTGAGCAGAGAGGCACCGGGATGGGCATCTGTCACTAGAGGGCAGCCGGGGTTAAAAAATCAGCACTGCTACTCCCGAACTGCACCAGAGGGAAAAAAAACACACAAAAAACTGAATAAATGCCAGGAAAAGGACACTGCGAAGTGAGCTGCTTAAGGGATTGAGCCTGGTCAAAGGAAGAACAAATAACCATGTAGCAGGTGGTCCTCAGGAGAGCAAATCTCTGAGGAGGACACAGCAGAGAGGGAGTTCTTGCTCCTTGAATGTCTACATGTGCACTGCAGAAGATGGAAGGCGTGCTCCTGTTCCTTAGAGTTCTGATACAAGTTTCAGAGGCTGATGGCTTGTGACAGTTTAGCTGTGTTCATAGCGTGAGCACTTGTTATATCTGAATGGATGTTTAATTCTTCTGCTCAGAGTATGGGTGCCTATCTTGGCATCACAATGGGCCGACACTTGCCTGGACTCTTTCAGGTGGATGTGGCTGGGGGCTGATGCCTGAATGAGGTGCTTTGGTTCAGAGTTTGCCTGAGATCTGTACAGGACAGCTGGAAATCCCAGTGACAGTTTCAGCTTGTGGAAAAGTTTGCAATGGACAGGCAAGTCTCCAAGGAGTGATAGTCTCTTGATCTAAAGAAGCACTGGTTGCCCATTCTGAGTTGGTCTTCCTGCATCTTTGGGACAGTTGAACTGATTTGCAAAAATCTATCCTGGACCCAGTATTCAACTGGATAGCGAAGAGCAAATACTCAAGAATTCACTGAAATGTGGCAAGGGAGTTCTTGGGATTATGGAAGCTAAAGGAAAAGCACCTACAAGCAACCTTAAGTCCCTCAGCTGTTTGGTGGGTCTGGCCTTACTCCAGTGCTTGGTTTTGTCTAAAATTGCTTTTCCTGGCCTTCTGTTGGCTCTTAGTGCCCAGATTTCTTCCTCTGTAGTAGGCTCTCCCGAAAGACCTGGTGCTGTAGGAGCAAGAGGGTTTTGTTATCGAAAGGTTTTGTTTTCCTTCTGCTCCGAAATGACGCAGGAAGGGTGAACGAGCCCATTTCTGGGCTTAGGTGGCGCCAGACCCTCACGAAAACACCGTCCTGGGTTGCTCTGCTCTGCTGTGCCCGGGGCTGCTGCTCCACCGTGGAGCTGGGGCTCAGCCCTTCGCCTGCTGCTCACCTCTCTCAGCCCGTGGAGCTGCCCTGGGCTCAGCTCATCCCTTACCGCTGTGGCTCATGCAGATGGTGAGCAGAGGCGAAGCTGGCTCTGTTTTGTGGATTTAAGCGTGGTTTTTGGCTGGTATCTTGCCATTCACACAGCTGGGAGCTTTTTCACGGGTGTTTTGTCCTTATCACTGTGCTTCTTATTCCAAGTCACTGTGCACAGCTGCCAAAATATTCTGTACCACAGTAAATTCCTGCATGAACTGTGTTTGCTTCCATTGCCTGTCATGCATGGATTAACAGTATTTACACTTCTGAGCTAACCTGCACACACTGGGCTCTGGGCAGGCTCAGCTGCGGGGAAGATAGCACATTCTCTCCACGTTAAGCATGGTTACTAGAAGACACTTTCATTTCACACTGTAATATTTTCCCATTAACAAATAGCTGCTGCAGTTTAGCACTCTACAAAATGCTGTAAACTGTGCCAGCTCACTTAGTGCCTTGGGACTCTACTGTACTCCATGGCTTTGGGTGGGTTTTTTACTGATAAATGTGGATTTATCACAAAGGTGATGATGGTGAGTACATGTTGTGTTTCCTCTTCAGTGCTGCTTCAAATCAGCCCAGAAGTTTGGGCATGTGGGATTCCCTGCAGCCCCACCTCCTGTGGCTGCACTGAGCTGTGAGGCTCAGGAAAAGCTGATGCTTGGTAGTGATGCCTTTTTGCAGATCTGGATTAATTGTGGTTCAGATGTTCACTGGCAGGTGCCTTTGCATTGCTCTGGGACAAACACAAAGTGCCCCGTGAGCTGGTTCACTCTGTAACAGACCTTCAGTGGACAGGGGATGGTCCTGAGGAGTAGGACACAGCACAGTGACACCTTGCTGTAGCTCACCTGTGGCTTAGCATCCTAGTGAACCAAGGTGAGTGAGAAGTTTTTCCCTTTGGAGTGGAAGAATTTGAGAGATTGGTGCACTTGCTCTATCTGCATGGCTCTGAAATGCAGGTTACAGGGCTTGTTCATAAGGCTTTTTGCTTTTGCTTGCTTTTTTTCTCCTCACACACTGTAATATGGCATTGCTCTTGCTCTAAACCTACCACCGTAGGTTGTATCCTTGGGTTAAATCCCCACACAGTTCTCCCCTCCCCAAGTTGCTCTGACTTCTCCTGCAGCTGCTTTTTGAGAAATTGGAAAATTAAAGGAACCTAAAATCCATTTGCTGTACAAAACATGGACAAGTGTGATAGCACCCAGATGAAGTGATTAATTGCAGCCCTGAGGGGAGATGGGAATGCCCTCGTGGGTGTTTCCATTATGTCATTCTGTTATACCCCTATTTGGGGCTCTTCACCAAGGGCAAGCATTTTATCTTCTCTGCGGGCTGCTACTCATACCTAAAAAGGAGCATCCATATGCTCTGACTAGAAAGGACTCCAGTTTTCAGAGTTTGGCATTCAGATGGTACAGTTATAAATGCCTGCTCCTGTCTTGATCTGGAACATAAATGTAAATAACTTCTGTTACTCTTTTGTCAGTTTTGCCATTGATTCAGTGCTGAGAAACCCCTTCATTTCTGACTTCATCTCGGTACCAGCCTGAAGTCTGTTAAAGTTGCAGACTTTTTCCCCATTAAGGACAGAAGCTTTGGTTTTACAATTCTGCCCTCAATTTGCAGAGGTGAAGTTTCTCACGTGTACTACCTTCTCTGTGCACCTCTCTCCTTTCTGGCTGAGACCACCCCTGTAGTTCTGAGACCCCCTCAAGGAGTGTGTACTGGTGGTTCCTGGGATGCAGGTACAAATCCTGCAACGGAAAGGGGGTTGAGGCGAGGGTATAAAGGAATGAGAAACTTTAGGTCCTAAAATGATGCTAAAATTCAACCAGCCCTCTATTGTCTCTATTTTTGGGTCTCTGATAAAACTAAAACTCAATTCTAAATAATGTGCAGTATTTCATCAAGGAAAAGCAAGACAAAGAGGCTATTTAAAGCTACCATCTTTCCAGGGCTTGGCTCTCAGGCTCTGCTTCTTTTATGTCATTGTGTCTATGGAAAACACGTACAAGAGGCTAGTGAAATACAATGTGAGCTGCTCAGTACAAATTTAGAACGCATGTAAAGGTCAGATGTGGTGCACTCTTGAGTTTGGGGAGATGGAGGCTTTGGGCTGATGCAGGTTAACTTGGATTTCTGTAATGCACGGAGGACTATTGTAAGTGGACAGTGGATGAGTACTTAGATGCAGTTTACACAACATACTGCAACCTATACAATAGAATAACCTGTACAGCCTATTCCTGGGTGCTCTTTTTTTTTTTGTCTGAAGTTGATGCTTTAACTTCCACTCATAGCTCTGCTCTGTCTGGCTGTTTGAATCTTGGATGAGTCTTTTAAACTGACAGTACCCTTCAGTGTCCTTGGTTGTATAATGGCTGGGTGTATATACGTAAAACATTTTGAGATCCATAAATACAAATGCGAAGTGTCACAGCATGTGCCTGGCTTGAAAGCAGCTACAGAACTATCACAGGGGCTGCTAACCTGGAACGTCTTTGTTCTGGCAATAGGATGAATACAATAAAATGACTTGCTAGAGGCCGTGCTGAAGGGAACTGGTTGTTGCAGGTTGTTTGAGAGGATGGGCATGGGAGGGAGGAAAATGGGAGGAAATTCCCCAGGAGGAAAGGAGAATACAGAGAGGTGTGTTGGAGAGTACAGCTAGCAGGGTTGTGCTGCACTGCTGGGAGGACAGAACCTGTCTCAATACTGAACCTGCGCAAGCTGGAGAGAGCCTGTTGCAAGGTAGAGGAACAGCCTGAAAGCCAAGTGGGATTTTGGAATCCTGAAGAGTCCTTAAAAAAAAAAACAACTGAGGAGCTTTGCTGAGGATATGGGGCAGAGTATTTTTTGTTATTGTTGGATTTGTTTGGTTTTGTTTATTTTTGGGGCGGTACAGGTACACGTGCCTCTGTGCTTTTCCAAGAGTAAAATGTGTGTGTGTATTTAAGAAGTTACAAGAGAACCTTGATGTTATGGAAAAGTAGCTCTTACGTGTCCCTCAAGGATGAAATCCTAGGCCAGCAAAGCCAAGAAGACAGAGCATGACAAAGGATGGTTGCTTAAGTTATTGAGGAGAGGGCCCTGGTGTTTGGGTGTAGGGCCACGGGGCTGTATTCCCAGTAAGAAGTGATGCTAGAGAGGGTCTAAAACCCAGCATTGAGCTCAGGAGAGCTGGAGGTGGGAATGATGTACACTAACCACAGATCACTGAGGCTGCTTCAGATGTTGCATTTTCAGGGTACAACACTCATCCCAAACACTCATCCAGACATTATACTGCATAACATGACAAGATCTTATGAGAATCCACATGTGTGGGGTTGTTTTACTGTCTTGATTATGTGAAGGGGAAATTAAGGCATGGGATGATACAACTTATCTATAGCAGTTTATAATACCTGTTGTGGATGGGGGGTTTCTATTCTGGTTGCAGCAAATACCCAAATCTTGGGACAGTTCAGGACTCCTGGCTAGGACCCCCGCTGTCATCTCTGAGCTGTGTTGCCTTCCCAATAACTAGGGGTATAAAAACATTGCACACGTTTTAAAGCCCTATCTGTGCCTCCTTGCTTCAGCGTTGTGATGGATTTTTGGCCTTGTTAAAGTAATCTTCTGCAAGGATTTATCTATTTTTCTTGTGTTAAAGATATTTTTTTTAAAAGAAATTCTTCATACTGAATTAATTTGTTCTGTCAAACCTGTTTTGTTTTTCACTTGAGCCCTATGAGTGGGAGAATCCAACTCCCAGAGATGTGTGTGCATCTTTCCTCCTGCATGTGGCACTCCTGTGCCAATAAATTCAAACCTTCAACCTGCAAAATCTTCTGAAGAAACACAGCCTCCACATCTCAGATGCCCCCAGGTGGGATGGCGCTGGACCTCAGCTCAGAGATTCCCCTGTGTGATGGCATTCAAATCAGCACGGTTCCCTATTTGGGTCATATGTGATCTTGGCAATGACAGTGAGGAAATGCATAGCCTCAATACCTTCCATTTGGGTAGGAAAATATACTTTTCATTTGGGAGAGATGGAGCCCTCCCTTTGCTCTCCTGTCCACTTGTGCCTTGCAGAGCGGAGCTGAAGACAGTGAGATGCTGTAGGGACAGGAGCTGTTTCTCTCCTTACCCAAACTGGGATAATGTGGTTTGTCTCCTGGGAAATAAGTCTGTGTTGCAAACTGATAAAGCAGGTGGGTCAGAGCCTGCAAGCTGCTACTCTTTTTCTTTATATATTTTTTTTTAATCTGTAATTTTCTGTATCCTAACGGGGCTGAGACAAACAACTCTTCTAAATGCAGCACGGTAACAATAACCAAGTATTTCCTGCTGTGGGCTGTGCCTGGGGGTGCTGCCTGGTCCCTGTCCCTTGGGAATGGCTTGGATTGTTGCAGCCACCCCTGGCCTGGTGACAGCTTGGGACTGAGCTGTCACAGCCCCTCAGGTTTGGAGGGTGCTGGTGAGTGGATACTGAGCACAACTCTCCAGGAATTAACTGAACCTCTTATTCTGGCTGAGGATCAGATAGCTGGATGCTGTTAGTATCTCCATGGTGAACAGTGCATTCAGCAGTGATTTTAAGATGCTTCAGGGCTGCTGCTGGTACCAGGGATGCAAACTCCGGGTTTACTTCATACCCATACCTGCAAGCACACAGAGTAAGGTGGGGGAAAGCATCTCTGCCATGACACAGGACCTGTGCCATGCAGATGCTGAAGCTAGTGATGTTTGCAAGTGTAAAGAGGAGCGTGGGCAGAGGGAGCAGCCTGGGTGATGGAGAAGGCTGGAGAGTGTGAGGAGGAGGGAGGATCTCTCACTTCTCTTGTTTCTCTCACTCTGATGTGGAAAAACAAAGTCAAACTGAGCTGTCTTGGCCGTGCTGGTGAGCCATGCTGTGACAAGTGCCCTGTGAGGCTTTTCCTCTTTCCCAGCTGCATGTTTTTGAGGGTGCTGGGTGCTCCTTGCTGGGTCTGTCATGCTGACAGTGTGACAGCATCAGGCAGGAGTGGGCAGGTCCCTGGGCACTAGGTATGGAGAGCACCTAGGGTGGGAGCTGGGGGCGAACTGGGTTTGGGAGAGCATGGAGGAGGAGATGCAGAATAAGAGAAACAAGCAGCAGTTGTTTTCTTAAGCTGCCTTGTTCTCTCTATTTCTGTAGCTAACCTTTTGCTTCTCAAAGCAATAAAAAAAACCCAACCCTCTTCAAAAAATATTGCAGGGTGTTTCTTTGTATGCTTTGACTAAGCTGTTCCTCATAAACCAGTGGCTTTGCGTAAACACAGCCATGGCAGGCAGAATTATCTGCTTTTTTGCAGCGGTCAAATATCTTCGCTCCTCCAGTAATGTATAAATGGGGAGAGTGAGGCTGGGAGAGACAAGCCCTGACAAAGCCTGGGGTGCCCTCCTCTGCCAGTGACTCCACTGCCTTCCTCCCTGGTCCCTGCCCCACCAAGGGGATAGGGCTGTGTGGGCCCCAAGTCAGCTCATTCCTGGATGCCTGGGCTGGGTGGTCATCAGATCTGACCATGGGAAACATTAGATAGGCCCCAGGGAGTTCCAGACTGAACACTGAGCTGGCCAAGGATATGAGAGAGTGAGCGAGGACACCAAGAAACCCTTCTGGGCCACGTCTTTGGGGAGCTTACATTCTTGGGTCTAGAAACGTGCAGCTGGAGATGGGTATGACTGGGTTCCCTCTGCACTTTTAATTGCTAGCCAGTGCTCGAGTTTCCCAGCACAGCTTGGGGTGGCAGCAGAAGCTGTTCGGTTGCTAATTGCTGTGTCTCTGCTCCCTTGTGTCACCTCCAGTCAAAGCTGACATGCTAAATCCAGTATCTACTGGAGATAACGGAGACCTCCCTTCCACTCCTGTGTGCTGGGTCTGTGGGCTTCAGTGACTATTTTTCTTCTAGATAAAATGAATGAAAATTGTGTCCCATGATGGCTCTAATAAGGTGGAAGCTCCAGACATGGCACAGCACAAACTGTGTCATTATAGGCCTTTGTTTATTTAAAAAAAAAAAGGCCTAACCTCACTATCTTGATTATGGAAAAAAAGTTACATGAATGTGCCAGAAGCATAATTGGTGCCAGTGGAAACCAAAAATGACCCTTTGATTTCCCCCTCCACCCACCTTTTCACGGTGTAGTAGGTTGCTGTGAGGGAGCTTTTCGTAGGCACTGGTGGACTGCTGCAGCAGCCCATTCTCATGGACTGGTAAAGCCCTCTCCAAAACGTTACCGGTCTCAGATGCTTCAGAGGATGGTGAAAGGGACCCTGGTAAAATTCCAGGTGGAACAACACACCCCTGACTCTCAAACTGTTATTGAAATCCTTTCAAGACTACTTTAAGGGCAGTAGTAAGGTGTCTTAAAAGTATGTATGGAAATCTCGTTATCAGCATCTTTTCTAAGGCCAGATCATCCAGCTCTTTAGATAATTGTGCACTCTGTTCCCTCTGAGTCTGCCTGATTGCTGGCCATGGGGAATGGTACCGTGTTGTCAGCTTTGCCTGGCTCTTCAGATACGCTGAAGGGCCTGTTGTGCCTGGGCTGATGGTGAGAACAGGTGGTCCCTGTGTGCCTTTTCAGCTCCATTTGGGGCTGGGGCACTCACATCTCAGCTCCTGGGGCACCGCGTGGCTCTCTAGCCCTGGGAAGGGAAGGGTAGAGAAGAGCCATCCAAGATAGCTACTACCCACCTCACCTGCCACCGCCCCTTCTCTTCTACAAGACCTTTTCTGGGCTGGTGCTCTCTCCTACTAACAGCTAACCCACATCTAGCTCTGGCAACCCTCTTGACAAAGATGTGACCAAAACTGGTGCCACGCATGATCTGAGCGGGCTTTCCTGTCGCTGTCTGGGGGTGACCTGGTTGCATGGGACCCTTGTTAAGCCAAGTGGCCCTCAGTGCCACCATGAGTGAGGTGAAAGTCTGCACTGGGACAGCTGCACAGGTTGGGCTGAGCCTTTGTGGTTCACACTGAAGGCTTTTTGTGGGAGCCCTGAGGTGCTTGTGCATCGGGTGATGTATTTCATGGGAGGGTTATTTAAATGAAACACAATGTGCTTTTGTGCAATTATATGGTGTCTTTTAAATCATTTCCTCTAACAAGTCTGTCCACACCCAAACAAAAATAAACATTTTGAAAGACTGCAAAGATAAACAGACAAAGGTTACCCTTAAATGCATCCTTTCTCTTTCTCCTTATGGACACCTGCTCCATTCCCTGGACAGGATAAGCATCCAGGAAGGCTGATTTAAAAATACCCAGCACGAACTTTGGCAATTACTGATTTTCCAAACCTTCATTTCACAGCCTCGATATGCTTTTTAATCAGTGACTTTCTTGGAGAGGAGAAAGTAGAAGCTGGGACTTACTCTGTCACCTGCTTGCTCTGCCTTTTTAAGTTGAACGCTTCCCTCTCCTCCCTTTAAGGCTCCGTATCATTCTCAGTGCTGGTGTTTATGGGGATAGACTGGGCTTGCAAGCCTTATTCCACACGAGGCACATCGCGCAGTATTTCTATTTCCAGGTTGATCTCACCCATTTTGGGGCATGAATTGTCCTTGAGCTGCCCAGATCCCTTCCTGCATGGGTGCCGACCATGCTGGCAGGTGAACCATTGTGATTTCTTTTCCACTTCTGTCAGTTTGGCAGTGCCATTGCTACCCAACAGTTGCTGTTGTCTTGCTCCTCTGAAGTTTCCCCAGCTTTTCTTTGGGAATAATTTGGGGGAGAGAGAGGGGATTTTAACCCCTCTTCACTCAGCCTGTTTTATAGGCTGATAAACCAGTGATGGACATGGGGACTTGCTCTTGTAAGGTGAGGAAACTGGTCTAATGAAACTGCCTGGTTATTTCTCCTCCTTATCCCTTTCCTAACTCACTCGCTTCCTTGCCATTTCCCATGACTACTCAGTTTCTTTAACAGCCTCTTGTGAAGGGTCTCATCGAAGACAGCATGAAAATCTAACTGCATTGTCAATCAGTGCTCTTGCATTGCCTTCTTTATTCACTCATCCCCTTTCCCTGCTGAGACTTGTTCTGACTATAGCCTGTCTCTACTGTGAACCCCAGATGGGAAAGTGCTCTGCTTTTAATTAGCATCTTAATTAGTTTATCAGGCATCAGCACCACACTACCTGACTCCTTGTTTCTGGATGCACTTTTCAGTAGAGATGTTATTCTCTCTGTAATGCTTCAGGTTTTTTTAGGTACCACAAAGTGCATGTTTTTGCTGGTTTTGCCTCTGATATTCAATGTTTGTTAGCTGAGCAATGAATCTTTTTTTCCAAATAACCAAATCACTTCAGTTCCGGATAGTGCCTGATCATTAATCCCAGAAATGCACTACGGTAGGAAAGGTGTAGCCCTGTGACTGATAAGCTTGACTGACATAAATAATTTAGTTCCTCTGTACCCTTCTTTTCTTCCTTAACTGCTGGAGATTGAGGTGACCCAGAGAGTCATCTGAAATTCTCCTGCAAATGATCTCCTGGTTTGACTTTGTTTTCAGCTATTTGTCAGCTGTAATTTATGGTCGTGCTTCACTGGCTTCAGTAAGACTATAATCTATATTTTTATATCACTTTTCTGCTACACTAAATGAAGAAAAAAGTATAGACATTTTGTCTATTTACTTTTTTTTGTGTGATCCAAGCTCTGAATATTGGATTTTCCCCCATTCCCCTACTGATTTTGTCTACCCTGAATCATCTTTATCTTATGATGGACTCTCTCTGCTATCTTTATATTCTGTTTTTGTTTTGATTTGTTTTTTCTGGGAAATTGTATTTCAGTTGTTGCCATTGATTTACTCTTGGCTAGCTGGGCTTTTTCTTCTCTTTGATGGCAGTTGCCTGGGGTTTTGTTCCAGAATTACTGTGACCCTTGGGACTATTAAATAGGAATGGAGCTGGAACAGGAACAGTAGTTCTCTTTTCCATGGCCTGCCCACAGCTTTGGGGACACTGCCTTGGTGACCAACAAATAATTTGACACTGAGAAGGGACTGAGCAGCAAAGCTCAGGGCTGAGGTAGCCTATGTGCAAAGTTTGCTTTTTATCAGCAATTGCAACCTGTGTGGCTGCAGCATGGACCCTGCTGCATTGGTTGCACTGGGAGCTCAGATGCTGAGGGTCTTGGTGGCACTGGCCTCTTGGCTGTTGACTCTGGTACCGAAACTGCTGGATGGTCCATGTCTGTCTGGCATGGTACCATGTCCTCCGTGTAAGGGCCTGAATATCCTGAAGGATATTCTTCTCCTTCTCAGAGGTTCTCCCAGGCAGCTTTGCACCCAGGGAGCTGCAAACATGGGTTAGATCCTGGAAGTGGCTCCATCAAAGGAAAATAAGGATGTAAGGGAGCTCCAGGGAGCCCTTTGTAGTTTGCTCATCAGTACAACCTCACCAGTCTCTTCGCCACATGAGAGCTTATGTCAGAAAACCCTCCCTTGTTGTACTCCGGCCCGCGTTTCACCCTTGGGGAGGCTCACCCACCTATGCCTGACCTGTTGGTAGGCAAAAAAATAGAGTCTGTATGCCCAACCCTTCCTCACCAACTCTCCCAGTTCAGGGGAGATCAATGTGAATTGTTCCCAGTACACAGCTAGCACGGCCTCTTCGCGAGGGTCTCGGCAGAGCTGAACCAGCCAGGCAGATGCAGAGTGTCAGTGTGGCATTAACGTATTTCTGGCAGAGGTTTGTGCTATCTGAGGGGTGGTGGATTTACAGCTCTGGGAATCAAACTGCTGCACGTGCTTTGAAAATTGGGGGAGAAAAAAAAAAGCTGTATTGGCTTTTTTGCTTGAGACTTCACTGGCAATCCAGGAAGTTTGCAGCTGATGGGGAATGTCTTGGCTGCTGACCTGGAGTGGAGTGGGAGGATTCAAGTAGAGCTTTCTTATTTCATCTTTATGTTAGTGACTCACTTGACACTTGACTTTATTTTTTAATTGTGACGTTTTAACATGAAACTTTGCAGATGGAGATCTGACGCTAATGGAGCAAGGTTGTTTTGCTCAACTGGTGTGAAGAGATCTAACCCAGGGTTTGATAGACCTTAGTCCTTGTCAGGTTTCTGTGCCAGCCCTTCCCCAACTTCAGTTCTGATCCTGGGGGGAGTGAAAACAGTGGAAATATTGTCTCATGAGAGGGTGTTTCTGGTTATTTGGTTCTCTCTAGATCAAGCTACAGAGCATGCCTGTTGTTCTTCTCTACCTGAAGAGGACATCCTTCTAGCACTGGCTAAAGCTGACATGGTGTTTGGCTGCTGGGGTTGTGCTTGGTGTAATGCCTGGTGTGTTGCCTCCAGGTGGAGGAGGCAGTGGCAGAGAGCATCCAGTGGCCTTGCTGGAGTATGTGACCTTGAACAAGATTGTCTGTATTTTTGTGTCTCTACCTTTTCCAGTTATTAATGGGATACTGTTGACATTGCCAATGTTTTCTAAAGCATATTGAAAGTGCTTCGAGATCTGCTAGAGAAATAATGTACGCAGGTATAATTATGGTATTTTGGTTGAGAGGCACTGTTAGCACTCAGCCTGACCTCTGACTTGATGCAAGCCATGTTTCACACACATGGTTTTCCTATGTGGCTTCCATGTTATTCAGTGTTTCTTCTTGACATAAAGTTTTGGTAGGGAGAGAGGTATCTGTGGTGTGAGAAGGATGCCACGGCTATTTTCCAAGGTTCTGAGCTGTCTGAAAGATAGTTAGGGTAGACAAAAAGGTGGTGTTGCAAAACTTGCCTCAGGCATTTTCTGCATTTAAATAGCTTTAGAAATTATCTCTATAGGGCTAGCATCCTCACTGCTGCCACCAAATCCAGTGAGTGCAGGAGTGCAGGACTGGGCCCAACATCTGATTCAATTCCTGATGAACCATTATTTCCACTACTTGTTTTTCATAATTGCTTTTGCTAATCCTCAGCTCTATTTGCTTAGTGCTTACCGTCCCCTTCATCCATGGCTACGAGGCATGGAGTGTCAACATCCTGCTTGCGTCCCTTGTGGTGCTTGGTGGAGCTGTAAACTCGGGAAAAGATGATGTTTGGCTTGTGTAAATTATCAAAGCTGTCCTGATATGAGTGAATCTACAGCAATTCACACCAGCTGTGGAAATGCCAACAGGACATCTCATTCCTGCTGGCTGGAACTGCAGAAAGCTGGTGGGGAAAATGGCCTTCTGGAAAAATACCTGACATAAGACTCACAGCTGAGCAATTTTCTGCTTCTTTGTTTTGGTCTATTAAGGTTTAGCAAAAATTATTAATCTTTTGGGCTTCTATGCTTATTGCTGCCTAGTCAGGTGTTTAACGAGCTCTGTACATCCACTTGGACGCACAGCAAGCTGTGAAACTGGTACCCGAGACAGATGCTCCCTAGCAGCTCACAGGGGCATACGTCTGAGGAAAAAGATTGCCAGCTTAAATAAAGTTTAGTAACTTAAAAGATGAAAAGTTTCCCTGCATATAACCAGAAACAGAGTTCAGATCTGTAATTCTTACTTATTCTGGCACAGATTCCAATCGGGTTCCCTGCCGTTGGCTAAGGGATGGGAAGGCAGAGGGTTTGTTTGGTTTCAGCTGCACTAACCCAATGGTGCTCTGTCAGAACAGTAAAAGCTGCAGGAAGAGAAGGGTACCCCAGTCAAGCCTTGTTTTAATAATGAAAGGAAATAATCCTTTTTGAACTTAAACTGAATTTGCAAGATGTCCTCGCCCCAATGTGTATCACTGAAACCCTTCAAAATCGGGTCAATTATAAACAACTTCATTTCATTCAACTCTCCATGGAATGGGAGGAGAACGGGGTCTGGGAAAATTTAATGAATGGAAAATGTCAAGATCTTTTTAAAAACAAAAAGGAAGAAATTGCTCCTTTCCAGCTCCTTGGAAAGAATTGCAAACAATGGAGGTGAATGTAAAACCCAAGATGCAAAATAATCTCCTGCAATTAACTTCCCTGCGCAGGCTGCTGAGCTCCTGCAGCCATCCAGCCTTGGGACCCACTGCTGGCTGCCACCAGGCACATCATTTCCCTCCGTGATCTGTGCCTGCATATATATGTGTGTGTGTGTTTCTCCCCCACTTTCTTTCATTCACGAGAAATGTTGCCAGTGGGCAAACACTAATCCATCCTGACAGCTCTGCCCATCTTCCTGCTTTGGTCTGGCATCCAGCAAACAGCTTGATTAAGGTCCCTGGGGCTTTATTAGTGCAGCTTCTTGCCTGCAAATTAATCAACAGGTTGCATGTGTTTAACTCTTTGCTGGAGCTGGTTGTGAAGAATGTTCTACATTGCTGAGGGCATTGAATGAAGTCTTTTGAACTGGCTCTTGGATACAGGGCAGCCAGATGAAACCTGTGTTTTGCTTAATTACCCATAAGAAGTCAGATGTCCCCTGGGCCCTTCCAAAGTGGAAGAGCATTCAGGAATATGACCTCCTTGCTGTTTGAGCTTTGTTCTGGAGCATGTGCAGAAGCTTGCCTGTATGTTGTATTTTGTAGTGTTATTTTCCAGACTTTGGGCTTTAACTGTTTGGTCTCACCATACTTAGGGGGAAAAAGGACTTTGTAGTTTCTGTGGTTTACACTTGGGCTTTGATAAGGAGCAGAAGATTGAGGGAGCACGCACTGAGCTTTCAGGTGGCTGTACAGATACCAGAGTGGAGATGACTGATGTTGTATGGGTATAATGGGTTGAATGTTCTCTTATCATTTCAAAGATTACAGGATTTCCAGTTTCTTGCTTGCATGTACCTGAGGAAACCCAGCCTCTTATCCCCATTTTCTATTTCTATGCATGACCTCTCATCTCCTGGTTGCTGGTGGCCCAGTTGGTGCATCAT
Organism: Aegotheles bennettii; assembly: GCA_013398125.1. Lineage (NCBI taxonomy): Eukaryota > Metazoa > Chordata > Aves > Caprimulgiformes > Aegothelidae > Aegotheles > Aegotheles bennettii. Next base: position 2,169,225 of record VZRW01010697.1, on the reverse strand, counting down.
ATTGGTGTGCACGTCCCTGCCTGTTAGCACTATGTGTCTCCGATGGACAGGACAGATTCTGACTGCTCTCCCACATGGTGCGAGCCCGTGGTGGCCAGCGACATGCTGCACATGGAATTACATTTGATCTGATCTGGATTTCACCCCGCAACAAACAATGGTGAGAACAGCCTGAGCCACGTAGCTCATATCAATTATTTTTAGCGAGACTCAAAGATAAAAGAAGAATGTGCCTATGCGGCAGTTGTCTCCTGTCTCAGCGGGAGGAGAGCAGCCAGCAGAAGGAGAGCTGCCCAGGCCCGTTGCTCTGCAAGCATTCCCGCAGGAAGGATGTATTTTCTGCAGTTTGCTCCAGTTGGACCAGAGCAGTGTGCAGTTGCCAACCCTCTGTCTTCAGCAGCTGGCCAACATCTGTCTTCTGGATGGTGTAAAAATCCTCACAACTTTATAAGAATTTCATGACTGTTTTACCAGAAGGTTTTATAGCATTTTAGTCCTCAAATTGACTTTGTTGCATGCAGGTGAGAACAGTTTAGTCATAATCTGTGTGCCAGTGGGGATGATCAGAGGCACAGAGAGCAGATGTGGACTGCCTCGAGGGTCTGCAGATGGTGGCTATCCCTGTACCTTTGCTGTGAGCTCCTTCCTGACTCTTCCACGAACTCCTGATGCTCCTGGTACTGTCTCACAGCTGAGGGCTCTCTCCTGCCCAGGACACAGCCCTTTGCCTGGGGTCGCAGATGGTCTGTGGGCTTCCACTGTAGGGCTTTCCCTCCTAGCACCTTCCTTCTTCTCTGACCAACCTAGGGCTCTCTTGCAGGGAGATGATTGCTCAGTGCAGATGCTTGTCCTTCAGCCTTACTTCCATGCTGCTGATAGCAATTTGTGATAGCCAGAGGTGATAAAGGCAAAGCTGCTCCTTGGGGACAAACTGGGGAGTTGAAGACTCGTGACTTAGTGCTTTGTGCACTCTGGCCTCCAGACCCATCCATACCATACAAGTAGGGCTTGTAACAGCAACAGAAAATTAAGAAGTTGAACATTTCTGTTTTGTTCCTTTGCCCATGGTCTGGCTTTTCACTGCCAGTGTTAATCAGTTAAGGTAACTCACATGGGGTGTGAAGAGGCAATGGTTTCTGCCTCAGAGTGATGCAAATGAGTCTGAAAAGTCTGGCGACAGGGAGTGTGAGGCTCCAGGTTTGGCTCCTCAGCATCTGTGGGTGAAGCAGGTTGTGAGGAGCAAGAGGCAAGCTTGCAGATACCTGCACCACTAGAAAGAGCCTCCTGGCAGGAGGCTGAAACACCTGCAGGTGCCACATGTCTGACCAGGAGCTCACTCATGTTGCTGCCTAAGGACCTTTCCAGGTATCGACAGAAAAGCTGCACAGAGAAATTTCTCTCTGCCATTTAAAATGTGATAACAATTAATGTGCTCTTATGAGGAGGTTCTTTGCAGTAGACAGGAAAAGGTGGCATTTCTGAAGGAAGATTTTAAGCCAAATGACTTCTGTCTGCTATAGTCTTGATGGTCTAGGGAGTCTTGGGAGAGTAGTGAGAGAGCAGTTACCAACAGAGCTGAAAAAAAGTCTCCTTGTGCAGGGTTCTCAAGGGCATAGTTCAGATGATCTTGCTGACCCTGGACTTTGCACCAGAGGCACAGCAGCTGATGGCCCAGTCTCCATCAGTGAGGACTTTACCTGTAGGACAAAGATGAGACTTCACCTCTGTCCATCCCTCAGGATATTCAGTTTCTCTGTTGATGAGGACACACAGACTCAAACTCTTATCTCCACCTCCCTCTGCCAGCAGGGAATAACAAGAAGAATCACAGAATCACAGAATTCTAGGGTTGGAAGGGACCTCGAAAGATCATCTAGTCCAACCCCCCTGCCAGAGCAGGGTCACCTAGAGTACATCACACAGGAACGCATCCAGGCGGGTTTTGAATGTCTCCAGGGAAGGAGACTCCACAACCTCTCTGGGCAGCCTGTTCCAGTGCTCTGGCACTCGCACAGTGAAAAAGTTCTTCCTGATATTCACATGGATCCTCCTATGCTCCAGTTTGCATCCATTGCCCCTTGTCCTATAAAGAAAACTAGAGACCTGCAAGCTGTGGGACATGGGAGGGGGTAGGGGACAATGCCTCAGCTCGGGGTTCTGCAGCTGGCTGGAGCACATCCCTGTGTCTGAGGTCTGTCACACCCCCAGCCACTCCTGTGTAGTAACTGCTGGCCTTTGCACGGCAGTGTGACAGGCTGGTGGCAGCTTTGATGCATCGATCAGCCATGCCTGCTGCTGAGCATTCCTTCTCGTTTCCGGGCAGAGAGGGGTGACCTTCTCCAAGAGGAGGAGCAGATGGTGGGGCGAGTGATTGCAGAGGTTAAACAGGGTGCTGATTGTTGGTTGATAAGGCAGCCCCACTGCTCATTGCACTCCCAGGTGATAATGGTTTTGTACTAACAAGGTTGATTACTTACCAAGGTTAAGGACTTTAAAAGGCAGGGCTGGGGGCGCTAGGGGAGCTGAGTGCCTGAGCACCGGAGGAGAGAGCAGTACATGCTCTGTGTAGTGGACACTGAAGACTGTTGGAACTACAATACCAGCCAGGACATCAAGTGCTGGCAGTGCGGCTGGCTCTGTGCGCCCCCTGTGCTCACTGGTGGCTTGCTGCCAGACTGGTGTTACATCGCCTGTCCTCGCCTGCATCCCCAACAAGCGATGGGTGAGTGGGAGGCAGTAGCAGCCCTGGATGGGGCTCCTGGAGCTGCACTGTGTGTGGGGTTCAGGTCAGGGCTGGGGGTTTGGATGCACAGAGCAAAGCTGACAGTCCCTCCCTGCTTTGCTTGATTTTGTGGGAGCAGAAAGCCCCATCCCTCCTGCCTACTTGGACTGAGGTGAAGCTTTCCCTGGTAGGGTCTGCCATCTCTGTGGGATGCGATGCCTGAATTACAGGAGGAAGTACCAGGATGGTGCTTGGTAAAGTGCTATTTATGGGCTGCTGCAGATCTGACTGCGTTGCCTTTGGTGTCAGAAATTTCGGGGCACTACAGCCTCCCTCCATCCTGCTCAGCCTGACATGAGCTGCTGAGCAGTGGTCACCAGCAGTGGGGTTTGGGTCTGGTGCCCTGCACTGTGACTCATACATAAATTGTCCTATCAGCTTTACTGCATGGGATTTGCTGACTCTGGGGCCTGGGCAGTGCTCTGCTCTGTGTGTGCCTATTCTGGAGTAAAACCTGGGGTGGCTTCTCTAGAAAAGAAAGTATTTTCTAGGTGTTTGAGGTCAGCATGACTGGGGAAATGATTACAAGCCTCTAAGTCTGGATTGGTACGGATGGCATCATCAATCCACTGAGACAGAGCTCTGTGTGAAGGGGCGAGGTGGAACAGTACCAGACATAACCTGAAATGACTTAACAAGCTGCTGAAGTTTTTAAATGTATGTGTCTTCTTTTTTTTTTTCTTTAATTTAAATTTCCTCTGACATTTCATAGACTTCATCACTCAACATGAAGCCAAGAGCCATGTGAGCGTGTGCGGTAAGATTGTTTTTAAATTTTATTTTAAATACAGATGTCTGGAATAACTTTTTTGCACACACTGTAGGAGTGTAAAGGTTTCTAAGCAACATCATTTCATGCTGTTTGCATTAGAGAATGTAAAACAGGGTTCCTTTTTTAAAAAGTCTCTGCAGTGCAGGCATAATTACAGGATCCCATTATGCAGCATTGTGTCTACGGTGAAGCCTGCCCTAATGGAATATTCTGCCTTGTGCTGGAGTCTTACCTGCTTTTTACCAAGACACTTAAGGACTTAATTAGCATCATTATAGATTGCCACCCCCTTCCTCAGCCCTGTGCATGAAGGGATAATGATCTGTCCAAGCTAGTGCATTCGCTTCCCATGGTTAACAGCACCACATGGAGGGAGTGTTTCATAGCTTGCTGTTGCTATCTTGAAGTGAACAGGGAGGAGGAGGGGGGGGGGGAATGAAAGCATTTCCTAGGTGCAGTGGATATACTCTCTGTTTATCTGGCCTGTTCTTAGCCATTGAGCTGGGATGGCATTTGTCACTGGGAGATCCACGTGGAGCTCCTCCGCGTAACACCTCATCCCATGCTGCCCTGGGTACCTCACCTGAGCAGCCATGGCACAGAGCAGTGCCAGGCAGCCTTTGTGCTCAGTCCTGCCAGTTTGTACCACAGGGCACCCACACACCTTTGATTCTTTGGGTCCCCAGGAAGCAGCAGGAGCTATGGGGATTGAGGAAGCCCAGGTCTCGCCTTCCCATGATGTCCACGTGGATGTGCTGCACATGGGCAGCAACTTCCACTTACCTGCTTGTCCTATGTCCATATATGCATGCACATGTGTGTCTGCAGTTCCTACCTCTACCCTTGCTGGATAGTAGGGGTTGGCATTGCACTGAAAGCAGATGTGTTGGATGGGCTGGAGTGACAGGAGGTGGTGCTCTTGAGGGCACGTCACTCTGGTGCCGAGGGAAGCTGGAGAGGATCATGCTGATGCTACATGACTGCAGCTACAAAGCTCCTGTCGGCTGGATGGTCAGTTTTGATCCCAAATGCTTCAATGGTAAACAACATTTGCACTGAACTGCCCAATGGAGTTTTATAAACATCTGGGGGCTTTCTGCATTTTACGAGATGAAGAGTGTTGGCTTTTGTACCTGAGATGGGGCCAAAGAAGTTTTTATTGCTGGTTAGGTAACTTCTCTGGCACGTTGTGTTAGGAGCTCTAGACATTAATAATGAGGTGTGTGTGTGCTATGGTGCATATGTTGTTTCGTGGAACTGCTGTTGCTGCTGCACTCAATGTGAGGATGTAGCCATAACATTTTCCTACATGTGTACAACTGTCAGCCCCCTTCATCTCCTGTGTCCATCCTGTGCTGAACTTCCTACCCTACCTGCTTCAGGTTACTGCTCCCCCAGCACATTTTCTCTGGAGTTTTACTAATGTCTTGCAGGCAGAAATATTTACTCATAACCTCTGCTCTTTGTATTTCTCAGTGTCAATGGAAAGGGGCACTATGAGAGCAGTGAGCTGGTCTTGTGGGATGTGGCACTCCTAAGCTAGTAGCTCAGCTGCATTCACAGCAGCTCCTTGAAGGCTTGTGGCCCCATCTCTTGTGGCCTGTTAAGACGAGAAAAAAGGAGCTGTGATGCCAATGGACTCCCCCTGTTTCCTTTGACTCACTCGAAGCCCTGAACATCACCTGCTTGCTCCCTCACCTCAGCAGATGATGCCTGGCCTGGGCTGATGCGAGGAAGTCACCCATACTGGTGAGCAACCTCCAAAGCCCAAAGCTGTTCCTGGGTCTCATCATCTCCTTTTCTGCTTTGCTTATCCAGGATGACTCTCCTGCATTGTCCACTCCTAGAGAGGACTACTGCAGTGTTATTTTTTCCAAGAGCCATTTGGCTGCTTCTCTGGCTCTTCCAGCCTCTGCCCTCAAGGGGCTGTGTGTGTTCCCTGCTGAGATAGCTGGAGATGCCTCCTCAAGGCCTCCCACCCTGCTGCACACAGCAGTGCTTGACATAGCATGTTCGACCTGGGAAGGCACAGGCAGCCCTGGGCCCCAGCACAAAGCCCATCCAAGCTACAGCTGTCCTTCGTGCTTTCCAGGGGGATGGCTGGAGGTCTTGAGCTGTGCTCATTCCGATTTGCTTCATAAACACTGCAAATGGTGCCAGATGGGGCTTTATAGGATCACATCCTCTGCCCTATGCTCTGTGTATTTTAAACAAACATGGGAGGGGATTTGGGCTGGATCCTTGTTTGTTCTTGAAGGAATTGATGCAGGCTTCAGAGTCCTCATCCATCCATCTTCCATATGGAGATAAAAAGTTTTGGCTGAACACTGCTAAATGTGCCGTCATCTATCACAGCGGAGGCGGGATTGTGTCAAGGAAAAATAATCCACCATCAGGCTCAAAAGAAGAAGAAGGGGAAAAAAAAAAGAAGAAAGAAATGAGATTTCCAGTGAAATGCATTGCTTTTAAAAATCCAATTCACTCTTTGCCAAGTCATTGTTTGGTTTTAGACTTGTTTCACATGAAAGCAACCTTTAAAGGTTACTTTTATCCCTCTTTAATGAGCTATAGAAATCAGCCTGGTCTGCTACAGGGCAGAGGCCAGGGGATGAGACTGTGTGTGGAGCTGATGCATCCCCTTTGGAGCAGCTGTGTGAGCTGTACCACCAGCTCCCTGGCTGCCAAATTCTGTAGCCAGCAGCTTTCAGCAAGAAAAATGAAAGAAGATCATTGATGTATATTTCTCCTCTTGCTGTGGTGGAAATTATATATGCTGCAGTGTGTGGGGGAGAGAGAATGTAGTTGCTGTGTGTATTTTTCAGAAGGATTCTGGATCATGGGGTTTGCACCCTGGGGGCCAGGTTTTCTGAGACCCCTCTGGTGCTGGGCACTGAGCTCTTTGGAGATGTGTCCCAGTGGCAGCTCTTGGAAACCTGACTGCACTGGTGAGTGTTAACCATCTGCAGACCTGACCTCATGCTGCCCATGAGAGCAAGGCAAGACCATGCTCCCTCCCCCGGGGAGGTACTGGAGCCCCGTACTGCCCCAGTGCATTGCCCGGATGCATTTAGGTGACAGCGAGGGTGTCTGAGCACCTCTGCAACCATGGACTGTCCCAGCCCTGACCAGCAGGACCAGTGTCCAGCTCAGTAAGAGGGCTCTGCTACAGGGCAGCATGAGGGAAGGGTGGGCGTGGGGCAAAGCTGCTTTGCAGTTCATGGGTGGGCTGTGAGAGGCACAAGTGGGGCTCCAGCTCCACATAGCAATATCTCTGCATGAGTTAATGGGCTAGGTGAGGACTGACACAGACAGCAGCGGTGTCTCTAGACAAGACTGATCACTGTCTATGTGTGGATTGAGCTCTTCCTCCTCCCACCTAACTGCAGGTAATCCTTTCTGCCCAGACATCATGCATGAGTGGCTCCAGAGTCCTCCAGCCCAGCTGGGAAACCTCCCAAACTGTGGCTGCTGCACTTTCTCACTCTACTCCCAATGGCTGTGCTATTAAAGCGTTTCTCTCATTTTTCTTCTGGTGCACATCACATTGCTTAAAGCTTTCAGGGGAGGCCTGGCTGACACAGGAGGAGCAGCAGCAGAGGGTAAATGAGTGGTGCCATGTATAGAAAACCCAATACACTTGTGCTTCGATGTGTTGCCGTGGATGTGGTGTTCTGGGACATGCAACTTTGGATGACCCATGTCTGCACTGGTGTTGAAGGCAGCTGTGAGGGGCTTGGTGCTGGATGAAGATGCTGTCTGTGCTCTAAGGGGCGAGATTTTCACATCTCCACTGGCTGGGATGCCAGCAGCAGTTTGCAGTCAGCTCAGAGCTCTGCCTCTGGCCCTTGCCATCCTCAGGACACTTTGTGCTCTACTTTGGCTCCTCACAGAGCTGATGCTGAGGGGCTGGGTGGCCTCCCTGAGCTCAGGCAGTGAATCCATGCGAGGTGACAGTTATTGCTAGGTCTCCTGATTTCCAGCCTGTTGACCCTCTGGGATGTTTTTACACCCTCTTGGCGTGGCTTGGGCAGGTTTTCAACATGAGCAAGTAACTGGATGTGCTGCTGCCGCTTCTTGTGATCATAGGTTTCCTGGGAGCTGGGGGCCTGCTGGGCATTCGGGGAAGCACAGAGGAGGTCTCCAGCTGCTCAGTTCTTGCTCAACAGACTCTTCTGTCCCAAGAGGCAATGAGGCAGCTGTATATATGGACATAGTTTTGGCTCTCCTTTTCTGTATGCAGGTTGATCTCTCTCAGCATGCTTTGGGCTTTCTCTACTTATGTTCAAGTTGTGAGTTCCCTCCCTGTGATGCTCTTGCAGGAGCTGGAATTGGCTGCATCTGCACATGCCCTCTCTGCACCTTCTGGTGCCTCCTTCACTGGGCAGAAGCAAGGGCTGAAGGGCGTTTCGGTCCCTCTGTGTTGGCTGCCCTGAGGTTTTTTGTTTTCTTTTTTTTTTTCTCGCACAGCAACTCATGCGCTGTGACTGTGGGGTCTCTGTGGGTGTGATTTGGGAAAACTAAGCCTTTCTCACACTCCTGATTACCTGGCAGGTTATCTCCATGCTTTGTTAAAGAGAGAGCCCTTTGGATATGTTTACTTGGACAGTGGGTTGCCCCAGGCCAGCAGGGGACATGGAACAAGTGGTGTAAATGGACAAGAGGGTAATTGCAGGAAGCACAAACAGTGGTCATGTTGCATGAAACTGTCCCAGAGAAAGGACAGAAAAGGGAGAAGAAATAGCCTGGGGCCAATATGGGCAGTTAATGGTAGAGCTACTGGCCCATGGGTGCTCTTGAGCTTCCCTGTGCATTTCCAGATGTGACCTTGAAGAGTCACAGGTCCCCTGGTCCCATGAGCTGGTGCTAGGACAAATCCTCCCCATCAGTAGATCTGCCATGGCTCCTGGTGGTGTTTGTTGTCCTTTCCTCACGTGGATGAATCTTGGTGGGACAGGGAAAAGCAAAATGTGGTGCAAGACACCAGAGCCTCTCAGAGGGTTTGTGATGTGGCTGCAGTGCCCAAACTTCTAACCTCAGTGATGCCCTCCTATAAACATTTTCCCTCAATCTCCTTTCCCAGCAGAAATCATCTCCATCATCTCTATCAGACCCATTGGTATGACAGGGGATTGAGAGCTGTGAGGAGTTTGCTGTAATTTGCTGCTGTTGTGTGAAGGCTTATGGGTGCTTCCCCCCGCAGCAGGACCAGTCACCCCAGGATGCTCTGCGCGAGCAGGATGTGGTGCTTGGAGAGGGGCTGTCTGCTGGGGAGCTGCCAGCAGAGAAGCCGCTCTGGGGAAAACCCCTGTGAACCAGAGCGGAGGATGCTGCTGTTCTCTATAGAAGTGCCAGAAGGTCCCTGGAGGCAATGGGCAAGGGAGAACAACTTTCCTATGGGAAAGTAAGGACTTGTTCCATTTTTAACCCTTGCTAATTGAGTCCAGGGTGAAATGTGACCCCAGGTTACATAGTTGTAATGCCTTCTCTATGCGCTGGGCTCTGGGCCCTCAGGAGGGGGAAGGAGCAGTGTTTTGATGGTTTTGGCCCAGCTCCATGAAGAAGCGAATCTTTTAGCAGCTGTAAATAAAGAAAATTGAGAGGCAGGAAACAGACCTCTCCTGAACAGACATTGGAGCTGACAACCCTGTGCGTGGCCTTGGGGACGCCCACCCGGGCCAGCGTGTGTGGTTCTGGCAGAAGAAAGTACAGGAGAGTGGCAGGAGAGTTTGGGGACCATGAGGTGGGAGCATGGCTGCATGGGAGCCTCCGTCCTGGGAAACATGTGAACTGGCCCTGGACCTCCTGGCAGGAAGGAAGACAGCCCAGATAGGCAATTGCTTCTGGCAAGGGTCTCCTCTCCCTGCTTAGCGTGGGGAGTATAGCACAGGTATAATGAACTTTCCATGCTCGGCACTCTGCAGACGTTCATGGATAGAGTTGTCCCACAGAGGGACAGTAATGCTAATCCTGTGTGATTAGCAGGAGCTGGGCTGGATGCTAGTGCTGTTACAAACCATCCTATGAATTTGGGAGCCTCGCAGGCATCTCCAGTGTCTGGGGAAGGGCTGGAAGTTGTACCCTTCATGACCACCCCATAGAAGCAGCCTGAATGGGAGACGTTACCCTGGACAACTGGGATCTCCTCCTGCTCCCTCTTGCCTCTTATTTCCAGGAGGCTTTGTAATCTGATGGTTACACAAAGACAACAGTGATAAATAATTTATTTGAGCTTTGTCATTAAAAATAGATGGCTGTAGCGTAAAGATGACTTGTGGGGAAAATTCTGCCAGCTGTTCTGTTTTGTTATGAAACCTGAAAGTTACTGTTTTTTGGTTTTTTTTTTAAAGTACTGTTTCTTTTTTCTCCACATTTACTTTTTTCAACCTTACAAGTATTCAATATGCCATGTCAGGTTGGTTTTGTTGCAGTCTCTTAGGAAGAGCTGCCCACTGGGGACTTTCTTTGCCTTGAGTATGTCAACAGATCATTTCTCCTCCATGAGAAAAACAACAGACATGAGTGTAAAATGAGAACTTAGGGGGGGAAAAAAGTGGAGAGTTAGCAACAGTCAGCAGTTACTCTGGACTTGCTTCTTCAAACACCCTTGTACTAAATTCCCTGTTGTCTGCAGAGTCTTCAGGGAAAAAGGGCAGGGTAGACAAGACCTGAGTTTTGGTGTTAAATACTTCCAGACCTCCTCTGGCCAGCAGGAGGGAGCAGGCCAGCTGCTGGTAAGGCTCCAGATGTTGCCTTTGGGAATCAATCTCCCATGGGAGCTGGCTGGCTATGAGCTCTCTAAGATGCCTTCCCCTTTTGTCTCTTTGGGGCAACTTTTATGAGTCTTGTCCCTCCAGATGGCGTGAAATTAATCTTTGGGACTTCCTGGGAACATGGGGTGGGGAAGAAGACAACAAGAGGTCAGTGGAAAGCCCAGTAGATCCTCAGCTCTGTGCATGTGTCTCCAGACACAGGACACGTCACAGGCGGGCAAGGACTAGACAAGAAGTGTGTGGGCTCGGCTGCCATCCCTGATGTCTCTGTGGGCAGCTGAGCAGGATTTCTCTCAGAGGTTTTGTCATTGCTGGAGATCCACCCCAGGAAAATGCAGAGCCCGGATGAGACAGGCTGGCTTCAGTCCCTCCTGGTGGCTCACAGACTTGAGAGCAGCGTGGGCTGTGTGAAGGCACGGCGGCTGCCTCTCCAACTGCCAAGGCTGCTCTGAGATGCAGCGCGTTCAAGTTGCAGATCACCAAAAGGAGGGTGCCAAGAGGGCTGGAAGGGAAGGAGGGAGTGTGTTGCAGCGAGGTAGCTGGACCAGTGCAGGGGCAGTGCTGGAGATGGAGAAGACAGGCTGGAAGGGAGCCGTGACAAAAGGGGGGTGGTGGTGGGGTGCAATGAGCAGCAGAAGCTCCATCACCTGCAGGCAAGTGCCTGGGCAGTTTCACATCACTGCGTGGTGCTGCTGCCAGTGTAGGTCACGTCGCAGTGTGCAGAGCTTCCCCGAAAATGGGGAGCTGTCCCTTTTGTTCTTGAGGACAAAGGATCTCTCTCTGGATCTCTTCCAGAATGTAATGCTTTGGCATGGAACAAGAAATTCTCTGTTAACCCTACTCCCCCGTCGGCCTGGTAAACAGGAGGTGCCGAGCAATCCACTCAACTCTTCCGCCTCTCGGAAATCCTGGGAAATAAATGTTTTGCTGGTAGCATAAAACAATTAGAAAGGAGAACTTGTGTTTTCTTGCTGGATGTGCCTTTTCCCATCTCCTTGATTAATCTCGGATCCAGATGCTAGCCATTAGCTGCACAGCTCAGGATTTGCTACGTGTTGCCAGGACTTGACCGGTGCGTCTTGTAGCAGCAAAAGCAGATGAAACATCTGGTCAGGGGGAAAAAACCCCCATGGAACTTCCCACCAGTCTGGCTGGAAGGAGGAAGGGACAGATGGGTGGAGAGGGTGCAAATAAGATAGTGTTCAGGGTGGAAAAATGTGATCTGCATTCTCCATAACAAACTTGTGTGCTCTCCCGGAGGCTCTCTGAGCCAGCTAACAGGATTTTTGCAATGACTGGAAAGTCCAAGCCTCCCAGTCCCTGAGGATGATGAGGGGCAGTTTGTGGAGAGGCAGGGGTGGGTGGGAACGTCCTCCCCAAATTCTCCTGGGAGGTGTTGATGAGGGCCACTGCTGTTCTACTTGATTGACCACTGCTGAGCGGGGAAAAAATGATGTCAGATGAAGGCCATCAACCAGGCGGGGGTGTGTGACACTGTGACACTGTGCCATGCTGAGGATATTAATTCACAATTAACTGTTATTGGTGAAAAGCTGTATTGTTCCTCAGGGAGGCACAGAGGATGATCTATGTCACCCTCCTTATTCCAGCTGGCTGTCACTGGGAACAGAGCCCATTGGTGCTGTTGCTGGTGATGGTGGCTCCTGGGTGGTTCCTGGGCAGTCTTGTGGAAGTGGCATCCCTGTGCTGACCTCGCCTGATGTGTCAGCCAGGCATGGAGCAGCCTGGGCACAGCCAGCAACCTTTGCTACCAGCCTGTGTGTGTGTTGAGCATGGCCACTTTGTCTCATTCTGGGCTGAGAAGGGCGTGTTCAGGACAATGTGAGGTGATGGGGTTTTTCAGGCAGGATCTGGGCGCAGAGGAATTTAAAGAGCCAGTCTTAGCACCCTGCTGGAGAAAGGGATGCTCCAGGAGATAAGCAAGTGGGGGCTAACAAAGCATTGTGGACACCAGTGGATGTGTTCTGGATGACTAAGTAGGGACAGATATACCGGGGGGTGACAGGAGCAAGGCGCTGGTGGGATAGTGGTGTATTCAGGACTGGGAAAGACTGCTGCAAAAAGTGAAGTTCACTTTGTCTAGAAAGTCATGCTCAGTCTCTGCCCAATGGAGCCTGTGACCGCCCTTACCTTCACTGGACAGAAAGGGACAGTTTCCATAGGACACTTTTCCTTCCTTCCCTGCAAGGAGCATGGCTGGTGTTGCAGAGTGGTTGCAATATTTGACAGCCTTCAGAGCCTGACAAGTCATCTGGCAAAATAACATAAGTTGCTATTTGCGGAAAGGTTTTGTGGAAAAGGCACTTAACCTAGAGGAAGAGGGCTGGTTCCCAGAGCAGTCAGCTTTGAGTGGACAGCAGGTTACATCTCTATGTGCAAGGGTGGCAAAGTTAAGCTTTTCTCTGTAGACATCAAAGGTAAACATCATTTTAAGACAGGAAAAAATCAAAACAAGATGAGGAGGTAAGGCCCTTGCCCATGACCACAAGCAAATTGGTGTGCAGCTATAAAAAGGGCAGCTGGTTCCTGGCGGGCAGTTTCATATGCAGGTCTCTCCAGCATCCTGCCTGCCCCAGGCTCAACTGCTGGTGTCTGGGAAGGGGATGAAAGAACAGCAGAGTCAAGTGCTGAAAATGTACTTCCTGATGGTGGGAAGGACGATCAGTTCTTCCTCAGGGCGAATCACGCCCGTGCTAAGCAGCTAATCCTGCCCACTGTGGCTCTGCCCTGATAAGCCAGCCAGCCAGCTCCCATTAGTCTCCAGCAACTTCATTAGAAAAATAATGTAAGAAGCAATTGAAAGTCAATTATGTTTTATGTGACTAATGTTGTTAATTATTATTACTTTTGTTAGTTTGCCTAATCCACCAAGATTCTCCCATTAATAGGCATTAGTAATTTGTACCACCAGTGGATTTCAGAGCATTTCCCCAAACTGTCCTCTATTTTGTATTTACTGTAGATTAACTTTAAATAAAAAGTTAATTATCTTGAGCTGTAAATTTCCATGGTGTCCTATAAACATCAAGCAAGCTTTGCAGTCTGGGCTATTTTTACCATGTGTCAGGCAAAGAAACACAGGATAACAGTTTGGGAATGCTGGAAGACATATGATTGAAAATGAAATTTGGCAGACAAGTGAGTTGGAATAGGGTACCTCTCTCCATGCAGGAGGTAAGTATTGCACTGGGTATGGATAGAGAAAAGAGGGTCAGAGAACTAAAATTGCTCACCCACAGACACAGGGTGATTTCCACAACAGAGGTCTCTGATTCTTCTCTGTGCTCTGGTATAAGGCAGAGCCATAGCTCAGGAGCTGGGTTTGGCACAAGAAGTTTAGGGATTACGAAGACTGTAGGCTGGATGTGGAAGAAAATATTTTGATCAAAGCTTTTGTGATGATTTCTTCCTCCCCATCCCACTTTTTTTCCCCTCCATCACCAAATGCACAAGGGCAACCCAAGAGATCCCCTTGTGCTATGTGTTGCTGGTTGGCAAACGGGCCCTTTAGTTGTGTGGTTGCTACTGGTGCCCCTTGCAGAACTTGGTGCTGCTGGGCAGGATGGTTTGAACAAAGCCTGCGAAAAACCTAGCTTGAAAATGGATTGAGGGCTCCAGGCAATCTCTGTAACTTCAACATGTGTTCAGGCAAACTGTGTGCATAATTCAGCACGTTCAGTTGTGTTAACAAAACTCCTTGCCAGCAAGTGGAGTGTTTGTTTAGAGATGGCATTGTGATCCCTGTATATCTGTGCAAGGATTATTTTCATTCCTAAAAAAATAACAAACCACAAAGCTATGGAATTTATCATATAGAAACAGCAGTAGGAGGTCAGGGGTTGTCTGAGCACAGCACTGGGGGCTCCGCTTGTTGTTTTTGGCTTTGAGAGAGATTCCCAGTGTGATTTTTGGGACAGCAATTGATTGCTAAGTGTTTTAGCTTCCTCCTTTGATGGAGTAACGTGTCTGTGCTGGGAGGTAGATCGCTTAGTGGGTCCGGTGCAGGATCACACTGGAGGGGGTTGCCAGTTTTCAGGGGTTTGTTTGTTTTTTTTTTAAACAGTTCTATTATTGGGTATTTTGTTAATAAAGGCATTGCTTAATTTTGTGCAGCTGAATTAGTTCTGTACAGCTGAGAAAAGACTCACTCCATCCTGATTTACTGATTTACCGTGTGTCTTTGGTCAGATCACTCAGCTTCCTGCTTTGCTGCTGTTCTCCAAACTGGGACAATGTTAATTTATCTCTCAATTTTGATTTTGGGTGCAACTTTAATGGAAATGTTAATTTCCAGTGAGTACTTCATAAAGTATTACTTGGGAAAATGATCTCAAGTTTTCCATGAGGTTATCAGATAGTGACTGTGAAGAGAACAGCCCTCTACTAGATCTAAACTAACAAAGGTCGTAACAGTGGCTAGTGAAAATAAAAGTAATTTGCAGTCGGTTAATGTTCCATGTGATTATTTATGGGTATCTTTCTGACTGTTTGTGAGAAGTATCATAAACTTTGTGATTAGTTACTGGAAGAAACTGCTGTTGGGACATGTTAACATTGCAGTTTCTCTGCTGAGGGGTTGTGCCCTGCAGCCCTCCCCTGGCTCTGCCTGTGGGGCTGGGGATTGGCATCACAAAAGTTGTGCTTGCAAAGTAACAAAGAAAAATCCCGTTATTTATTTATGTCTTATTTTTCTTAAAACTCTCCCGCTGAGGATGGGAAGCTGATGGGAAGCTCTTGCAGTGGCCTTTGGGGAGTGTGCCTGGCACTGCAGGGAGCAGAGTACAACACACAGGCAGTGAGCAAACACTTGGGCAAGTTTTCAGGCAGGGATGTTGACACCTGACCAGCACTTCAGACATATCCCCTGTGCTGTTCTGACAGTTATCCACTGCTTTGGAGAGCTGTACCCCAGTGAATTGCTTAGGGATCTCCCTTGCATTTACTTGCCAGCCCTTTTGCAGTGGCAGAGGAGGGATGCTTGCTCCGTTACAGGACTGCCCCTTCTCTGCTTCCTGCTTCCAGTGTGGACTTAGAGGGATCACTTATTCCTGCTCTGCTTTGGTTTCCCATCTCAAAAGTGGGAATAAAGCAGTTGCCAGCTTTACACACTTAAATGCCCCATGGACATGTCTTTGACAAGGAGAAGGTGGGGATGAAATGAAGTCTCTCCTCTCTTCCAACTGGATCCTTTTGAGTGGCCTGGCCAGAGCATGGAGCCGACATGACAAGGTTTTAGGGAGGTGGGGAGATGACAGCAAGGTGGGATGAGTGTTATGAACTGGCTGAACTGGCTGGTGGTTTTGGAGAGAGCAGCCCAACAGGATGCTTCCTGGCCGTGTTCTCGCCACAGCCCTGCATGGGAACACGGGGCAGCTCACCCTCGCCTTTTTTCTTAAGAAGAAAATGTTGGCTGGAAAGTGTTGTGTTGGTGCAGATGTTTTGTGTCTCTCGTCCATCGAGGTCAGTTGGAGTTCTGCCAGCAGGAGTGACGTATGTGTAGAAGAAGCCAAAATCCTCCCGCAGACAAGCGCTGTGGGACTTGTCCATGCACTCTGAAAGACAGTAGCTTGGCTTACAGCACCGCAGCACAAACAGGGCCCAAGGCTGAACTGGTGATGTTGGTGCAAATTCAGGGTAAGAAGATCTTCTGTAGCACCACTGGTCCCCATGGCAGGCTGGCTCAGTCTCTGTGGAAAGTTGGAGATGATTCATTTCCCTTGTGAATTTGTGAGCTCCTCGTCTCTCCTCCTTTAGGGCATCTTGCTGCTCGCACTGGTCTTCCGACCTGCCTGCATGATGCTCTTTGCTGTCTAATTCTCTTTATAGGGAATTTAAAAAGATATCAATTAAGGAAATGAAAATAAACTGAAGACGTCTGTCAGTGGAAAGTCTGGAGTGAGGCAGGGTTATGGGTAGCAGTTGTCTAAAATCTCGTTGGCTCTTTTTATAGACGGTCCCTGTTGCTGTGGGACAGCTGGGCAGGACCCATGTGCCAGAGCAGCTGGTGGCAGCCCCTGCATGGGACCCAGCCCCTCTGCTGACACCATCGTGTGGGGCAGATCCTGCTTTCTCCCTTCCTTATAAAGGGGAGAGATGCTGATGAGGGAAGTGGACTTGAGAGAGTCCCTCTTTGTAAAGAACACACTGGATAAAGACTGCTAATTAGCTCTGGTGATTTAATGTTTTCCTGTTTGCATCCAGTGTGTTTGGGGGATATGGTATTTATTGTCCTATGGGGAGGATGTGAGCTGGCATAGAGAAAGGAGATTTCTGTTCCTTCAGAGCTTTATGACCTTCTTTCCTCTTCAAAACTCCAGCTGTGACAAGACCAGGAAATTGGAGATTTGTTTCTGACTGAGTGAATAAACGTCTGTTTCTCTAAATTCCGTTTCTCTAAGTTTTGCTGCACCCTAAGTATTATTTTGGCCTGCTGCCTCACACCTCTGCAGCGTCAGCTTTAGGAGAGCCTCCCACTGCAGCAAGGGGCCATCCCAAACAGTTGCCAGTCTCTGAGGCTGGGGTCTCTGGTGTATTTAGCTGTTCCATGGTTTCAAGACAGTGGAGGTGGACATGCGGAAATCCTCCGGTCAGGGTCCCTCCAGGCTAGGATCTCCTCTCCTGACCCTGTGGGCACCAGGGTCAGTGTTCCAAACACTGAGGATGCACCAGTACTATCTGCATGCTCCTGGCATCCCTGTGCCTTTCTTTCAATGTTACCTGGAAAAAAAATACTTTAAACATTTCAGCTGCTTCTGCTCTGTATTCCCTCCCACCCTGGCGATGTTACCCCTTGTCTGGTGTTATCCCTGAGGAGATTTGTGATGTGCAAAGCAAGGACTTCATTGTCTTTGCTGAGATGTAGTCCTAGCCTCTCTTGTCCCTACTGCTATTGTCACCTCTTTCTGTTCTTTCCTGCTTCTGGCTGCTCTGTTCATCAGCTTCTGCTGTCACCACCTCTGCTCCAGCTGCCTCTTGTTTGTCAGGTAGTTCTTCTCTCCTCCACTTCACCCCCCAAAAAGTTACCACAAAGCGCAAACCATCTCCTCCAGCCTTATTAAGAACATGGGATATGTATATGCATGGCTCCTGGGCTTCGTTTGATATTGTTTGATAAATTGAGAGCATGAGGAAGGAAAGTGCTGAGATGAGGGAATTCAATAGACGCTGTTAAAAAAAGATGTGTCCAAAACCACAAACATGATCTCATGCAACATAGACATTGTCATCTGGGAACTACAAAGGGCTGAGTCTGTGTCTGGGCAAACAAAGAAACAGAATTAGCAACCCAGAAATATTAGTTCATTGTCAAAATGATCCTCACCCTCTGACCATATGATTTATATGGAGCCGAAACCAGGGCAGCTCTCCTTGGCTGTTTTATGTAATTGAAGAAGAGTGAAAGACCAGTGAAAATCCATGTACTAGGCTTAGTTCTGGATGCTTCTGTAGCATCAGAGAAAAAGTACTGCTGTGGTCTCTAAGTCACTGGAGTGGCTTTTTCATGCCTACATTAGAAAATCAACCTTCAAGTCATGCTGTGGCTGAAATGCATCTGATGCCACTGCTGCTTCTAATTTAGGCATGTCACTTGGAGGTTATCAAACAAGCAATACTTTGATCCTGCCTTGGCATTTGCACACCCACCAGCACCCTGGGGGCTCGCTCTCAGTGTCCTTCTTGCCGGCTGTATCCCATTGCCATTTTTGTCCAGGAAAGCCAGCCCAAGACCATCCACAGTCAAAGCTGTGAAGGAGAGCCAGGGCAAACTGATTCACAAAAGGCCCCTGGGGAAAGGGTGCTGGGGGGAGGAAGGAAGCATGTTTCAGAGGTCGGTCTGTCTGATTTATTTTCTATTCAGACTGTCCCAATCTATCCCAGTCCCTGTACAACCTCTGGTACACTGCTGTCCAGTAACAACCTTGGACCAGCCCTGTAACGGGCCCTGGGAAGTCATGGACAGCAATGGTGAGGAGATGTTAAAAATGTTTGAGGTACAAGAGAGAGAACTTATGCTATGCCTGTGGGTCAGCACGAGGCCCTGCTCCACTGAGCTATCTTTCTTTTGCCTTGCTATTTTCTGTAGCACAGCTTTTTTTTTTTCCTCAGGATCCACTTTTTTTTTTCATTTGAATGCCTGTGTCTGTGCACATCAAACAACGAACTTCCATCATTACAAGTCAGTGAGTCACAAGAACTGTAATGACTCTATCTTAAAAATAACCCCAAAGCCCTAGTGCAATTGCTGTGCAGGCTAGGATGTGTTCTTGCATCCCCCAGGGAATGTCAGAGGCAGACTGAGGAAGAGACCCTAGGAGAGATGGTCATGCTCATGAATAGGCTTTGATGACTTTTTCTATCTGCTTTTTGTCCTCTTTGCAGCTCAGCTTTGTGCTCTGATAGGAACTCTGTGAAATGCACGTTTCCTTTCAACCCTCCTCCACCTCCATTTCTTTTGCTTTTGTCTCCTTTTCTTCTCCCTACCTCCTTTTTTTTAGGGGGGTGGAGGGAGGGGGGGGTAGGAAGATCTCATGCTTTAATAAACCTGTGCCTGCCCCAATCACTTCAGCATTAGTGTGAAACGAACAGTTTCAAATGCTGAGCTCTTTTCTCTCCTCAGCAATGGGAGGGAGTGGAAGAGGAGAAACAGGGTTATTTCCTGATGATGCTCTATTGACAATGAGTTTTGCATCAAGCTTGAACCTGATCCATTAAGAAAAGTACAAACTCCCAGCTCTGAGTACTTGAGGAGATGGAGTGCTGCCCTGCAGGACACAGTATTCCCTGACCCAGCGTGGGGACACCTGAATCTGCCAAAGGGTTCAGCTCAGCCTGGGGGTGACTCCCTTAACCTCTTCTGACATTGTTCTCCCCATTTGTAAAATGGGTAATAATGCCTCTCCCTTCTAAAAATTGCTCAGTTGTTGAGTTCTTTTGGAGGTCTGGACACATGGTACCCTTAGGTCTCCTAACAAAAGAGACTCCAGCACAGCAGGAGTAGTTCTTCCATAAGTGTCTTTTCCTAAGGCAGAACAGTAGAGCACATTCCTGTTTATCCCTGGACTGGGAATGGGTAATGTTGGTGCAGGAGAGAGATGGGTGGAGGTGAGCAGTGGTCAGACGTGCACAGAGTGCCTCTTTGTTGGTGTGCTGTGTGCCCTTTCATTCAGAGCCTGTTCCTGGCAGAGCTGATAAGGGTTTGCCATTGATTAAATGGGGAGCTGGAGCACCCAGCTGAGCACCTGTGCCCCATTTTCCCTACCTGTAAAATAGCTGCAGACAACCTCTTTTGAGGCATAATCCATCAATTATATCCATGACTTGTTTTGAGCTGCTGATCAGTCAATGCCCTTTTGAGACCCTAGGAGTGACCCCACTAGGACAAGGACCATGTGGGGTGAAGTGGCACATACCATCACCTGCATATCTCTGGGGACATGTGCTGGTGGCCTCAGCCTTTATCTTCTATGTCAGTGTCATCAGACGAGGCTAGTGTTGGAGAGTGGCTATCCCAGAATAATCTAGTAAGAATAAACTCAAGCACGAGATGAGGCTCACTTAGAGATGCAAGAAAATCCAGACACATTTAATGAGAGACACAGACATGACAGGTCACGTGGTATTTAATATATGAAAAATGAGGAATGGAACTGCCCTTGTTCAGCCTCTTCTTGGTTTTCCTGTTTGTTTCTCCCTTTCTACTGCTCAGGGCAGAAAGTGGGACTCTTCCAGCTGCCTAGTTTCAAATTACCTTCTCAGAGTATCTCTGTCATCTGCTGTATTTCCTGCAGCTCTTCATGGTGACTCCCCAAAGCCTCAGCCATACGACCAGTGGGTGTTTTCTTTCCCTCTGATAAATGATGGGAACAGCACTTGTTGGAAAGATGTTGTATGTAGTTGGAGGGTGTTCATACCTTTGGATATAGCTATATCAAAATCCCAGACCCTCAGTCCAGAGTACCCTCAAAGACTCTGGGAGATTTGATCTCCTTCCAGAAATCTCTACTCTTAATTCAAAAGAAAAAGCTGTCTGAGCTCAACTGGCATATCTCCTCTGGCCCAGGCTTTCCACCATCTCCTCCAGTACGTTGTGATCATCACCTGCACACTGTCTGCTCTCAGCTCTGGGCTTTGGCCCAGGAGAACTATATATCATACTCACTTGTGTCATAATTGTACTGCTGCTTTTGTGAAGAATGAGACTGCTGAACTTGTTTTGCCTCTGATCTGAGGAGATAGAAACAGAGGTCTCCAGATGGACGGTCAAAGGGCTGTGCTAAGCACTGGTGCTCCACCTCACTCTGATCTGCCTTTTCTAGGAAAAACCTTAGATCCTGGAGGCGTGAGTTAGACCTTTGCTTTTTGTCCAGATGCTGTACAAGGCAGTGAGCTCACCGGGTCTACATCCCAAGTGGAGTTTCTTATCAGCTGCGCACTTCAGCCCGAGGGGTTGGTTGATACTTAGCTGGTGCTGGGAATGCATGGTCAGAAGTTGCTAATTGTTTAATGCACGATGTTATCACTGTTCTAGTAATAGCAGTGGTGCAAAATGAAGTGAAAGCTCCAGCTCTTCTTGCTATCGCTTTCCCAGGAACTCCTAACCTCCGCGGTGCTGCCCTGTCCTTCCCACTGCTATTTCACAGAGAAGCTACCACACTGATTCCAGCCTCTTACTTGTGTCTGTGAGATCCTGACCTTTTCCTTGCTGAGATATTGCTTCCAAATCTTATTCTTAAGATTTTAAAAGCAAATTGCCTCTGTGAAATATGCAGTGAAAAAGAAGAACCGCTCGTCCTCACCAGGGAACAACACTGTTTCCCCCTTCAACAAAATACTCCTCCTACTTGAAAATAAGTAATTGTTGAGAAACTCTGAGTTCTAAAGTGGGTCTGTGCAATGATGTGTTTTGTCCAGCTGGGTCATCAGCCAGTGGGGGCTTTGGGCAGTTGTGCTTCTCAAAATTAATTATCCTACGGATACAGAAATTGGGCATTTTTCTCTTCCTTGCACACAGTCGTTAGGCATGTGATTTCTCTTAAGATAAGCTTCTCTGAGTGGTTATAAATTATTAGCAGCTGCAGCTAATTAATCTCAAGTGTTTACTGGTAAGATTGTCTAGCACACGTAAAATAAAAGTATTCTTGGCCATTTTTCACAGTTTACAATCTAGATCTGCTAGTTACTCAGTATGTGAATTTGGGCAAGCCACGTATCCCTTGCAACTGAATTTCTTCCAAAGAATGCTAATTCTGGTAGCTCGTACTGTTTTTGTAGGCTACTTTGAAATTGCAAGAGATGAAAAATGTAAATAACTTACTAACTAACCTTGGCATAAGTCCATAAGTAGTGTATCTATTGATACTGATGGATATTGGCTACAGATAAAAGTATCATTCTGTCTTGGTGGTTTTAATCCGTAACTGTGAAGACAGATGAGACTTTTTCAAAGGAGTATGTTCTCTTGGGTCATTTGCTGTGCCTTGGAGCTCTTCGTATTGAAAGTCTGGTTGTGACATGGCTTGTGTTTATTTCTTTAACTGGAGCTTAGATGTTGAGAGGAACCAGAGTACTGCTCTTAGAAGTATCTTGGGATCCTAAATCTACCTTGACAATAAAGAGGTTTAAGTACCAGCTTTATTTATTTATTTATGGGGTACCATTTTAATGAAGTTGTAGTCTGTATAGTAGGAGAGCGTACCATGATCAGCCCCAGTCAACCACAATCCCTGTTCTACCTACATACACTAAAGGTACAGAGATCATGTCTTTACCAGGGCGGTTGGCATTCTAGATAAGGACCTACCTCTGAGTTAGCTCTAATGGATTTAATTCTCCTGCTTGAGCAATAGTGGCTTACACTTCTGAAGCAGAAATCCCTTCTTGGTTGTGCTGCTGTAGATAAAGTATTACATGCTGTACAAACTCATAGTATGCTTCATAGACTGATTTGAAAACCATGTTGCACTCAGCTTTAACGTGCTAAAGAACAGCCAGGACCTTGACAGCTTGCTCAATAGGAGCAGTGATTTGGAATGGTTATTTGCAGAGTATATATGTCTGGCTGAACAGCCCAAATTGTAGCCTCTGTGAGAGTAGTTGCAATTAATTACATATTGCTGCGAGACTCTGGCCAGGGTTCCTGCCTGAGTCCCGCAGAGGAAACACGCACTGGACTGACAGGGTGGTATGAAGCAAAGCAGAAGACTGAGTGAATGAAAAGCCTTGCTGGTGGTTAGTTGGGCAGGGTGGAGGGAGAGGGAAGAAGAGGAGGGGAGATGAGTATTTGCTAGTGATACCTGGCCTGAGAAAAGATGCTGGCACTAACTGTAGGGCATAGCTTAGGACATGGCTGTGTGTGCGGTCCTGCCCTGAGTCCAGGAGCTGTCAAGCAGGAACCCAGTTCCTACCTTGGCTGTACAGCTCTGTGAAATGGTGGGATTAGACCAGAAATGCACACACGTTGTCTTTTTTCCTTGCTTGGGTAGGCTGATCACATTTTAGCTGTGACAGCTCTGTAATTCTCGCTATTGGTGTAAGCAGTATAGAGTTTGACTGTCCTGGACAGTCATCTGTTGAGATTTGCTCTAGCACAGGTTTTACGAAGGTGCTGGAACGCCACACACATACAGAAAAGCAAAGCCACTTCTTTCAGTTTGAACTACTGCTCTGGGGAGCAAAAGTTCCGAGACTGCAAGACCAAGTGATCTAGTCATTAATTGTGATGCTGATTTTTGGGGACATACAGTCTTTTACCCTCTTGGAGCTGAATGGGCTTGCACAGACTTATTTCTGCAGGATGTTCATTTATCAAACTACATGACTAGAAACCATTGCCAGTCTGTAGGACTTTCTTGACCCACTGAGATCAGCAGCAATACAACCACCACCTCTCTGAGCAGAGGCTGTAAAGAAGCAGCAGCCGGACCGTTGCTCCTGGAGTAGGATATGAGGCAGACACAAAGTTCCTGGACTACTGCAGCCACTTGGGATAATGATTTTTTTTGTCTGACTTATTCACTATGTGCCTGTTGCTTTTCCTTTTGAGTTTCTTTGCATTGCTGCTTATCTGCCTGATAAGTATGTCCATATGAATTAGAGAAAAATGTGTTATGCTTTTAACGATCTCATTTAAGATATTTCTAAACATATTTTCTCAGAATATTATTCACTGACATGATAGGAACATCTAAACCTCTTCTTAAAAAGCTGATGTCTAAACAATCTTGTTATGCCTAACAGTTGATATGTAGATGTCTTTCTAAACACATGTGGCCTCAGATAATTAACCTTCACAGCACCACTGAGACCTGTAAAGTTCTTGCTGTGGGCAGCAGCAAGTTGGATGAACTGCCTCAGGCCAGAGGGAATTAGTGCTGGAGCTGGGAATGGATCCAGTCCTCCTGAGGCATCGTGAAGTCTGGTTCTTGAATGTCTGTAAGTACGTCTGGAAAGTTGGTTTGTATTTAAAAAAAGCTATTCATAACACAGCAATTGCAGAAACAGCATCTATTTGTTCAGTTAAGAACAGGAAGTTTCTTCATGGCCTGATGGAAAGGCTGCAGAGAATTCTCCCTGTAGTTGAAACCCTCTAATGGCTATTGCAAAACTCTCCTCTGAGGTGGATATGTATTTGAACTGGGAAATTGAATTAGAGCTTCTTACTTCTAGATGGCTCCAGTGAGAGTTTGGTAACCTCAACTGAAATTCTGCAGGGTAACTGCACGGTTGCCTGCATGAAATGTCTCTGCTCTTCCCTGGTCTCAAAGGCTACCAAAAGCATCTCGCTGACCTCCTGGCTGACATCCTCAGCAAAATAACAGTGGAAGCCTGGCTTGATGCTGTCAGTGTGAAATTCTGGGGTCCTTGTGGCCTCGGGAGGAAAAACACTCGAAGGAGGAGACTTTCATTTCCAAGGTTGTTGTATCAGACATTCTATTGCACTGAAAACCACCTGCATCTCCTGTTCTCTATTAATTATTAAAGATGTTCAGCTGACACAGTATGGAGATGAATTCTCTCCTGTGGTGGTGGTTTAAAGCTGGTTCACTCCAGAACTGCTGTGTGGTTCACAACTTTCTTCTCTATTCCTGCCTACTGATGTTTGCCAAGCCTGTGTCATCCAGTGAGCAGAGTGTGGTCATGGATGCTGATGGTGCTTGCCTTAGATCCTGGCTTCTGTGGTTTTTTTCTGATTTAGTGGAAGTTGCTTGTGGAAAAATGATGCTTCCATTTCCCCACTCATAAAATGGAAGTTCTGCTTCTCTAAATCTCGTAGTACTTGCCAAATGCTTTTAGATAACCAGGTGAAAAGGTGCTCATAGGAGGGATCTCAAGGGACCTGAATTAGCTATTGGCAGACCTTCAACTGGAGTTAATGAGATGGAGAATTAATAACCCCATGGGTGGGTCAAGCTACACTAACTATGTACCTCTTTGCATAATTGATGATCCTCCCAGTGCAGAGATCTGCTCACCAGTGTCCTGGCTCGGGTTATCAATACTCATTCACCTGGTGCAGCTGTAATTAATCCCTCTATGCCCATATGGTAGGCAGGTGCCATGGCTTTCCATCAGGGATTTGATCCCATTCTTGCTCCTGGTGTTGGGTTTCCCTGCAGGAGGTTGAGATGCAGGGGCACGATCGCTGTCTGCTTGGCCCCCAGGAAGGTGTTTCAGTGTCCGAGAGCTGAAACCAGAGTCAGGACCTGCTGCTGAGCTCTGAATTGCTCCTTGGAAGTGGGTGTGAGAGTGCTGAGGGATTGCTCAGCTTCTGTGATGGAAAACAGCCCTCCGGTGGTAAGCAGCTGAGGAATGTTCCTGGTCATGTATGGCTCAATGTCTCTGAGGAACGAAGCAAAGAGAGGGGAGTGCAGCAGCTTCCAAGGTAGGAATGCAACATCGCCCTGAACCTCCATAATTAACATATCCAGGTGTTTGGCACAGTGCTTATCTGTTGTGCTGGGAGAACATTCAATCCACATAAATGAAGGTACAGAACAGCCAGATAACAATTGCAAAAAGGTACTTAAAACCCCTGGCATCTTTTCTTATGGTTGCTGCGAGGGCCTGGTGTTCTGGACAAATTTTAGTGACTTGTTTCAAGTCCTGGAAGAAAAACTGTGTAGTTTCTCCTGCTTTTACAGCTTTCTCCATTTGCAGTTGGCCTGTGTGCTGCTAAAGCGGCTGATGCCTTCTGCTCCGGTAGCTGAGGGGTAAAACAATCCTCTCAACATTAAAATCTTCTGTGATGAGAAGGGCTGGACAGCTGGATAGGATGTGTTGCACCCGAAGCTGCATAATGAATCTGAATTAAATCACTCCTGGTAGGCTGATGCACTTCAACCGACTGCATCGGAGCTGCCTGAGTTTACATAAGGGGGCTATCTGGCTCTCTGTTGATTTGGGTTGCTGTCTTTCTAGACTCTCCTTTTGTAAGTACTGTCAGTACTTGGGGCAAAAACTGCCTTTTCCCCCACTGGTTGGGCTGGTGAGGTTGGATGGTGAGGTTGGAGCTTGCAATTTCTGGCTTCTGCAGAAAGCCTGGGCTTCCTCCGCCTGCTCCCTCAGCACTGCTCTGGGCTCCGGGTGTGCTGCAAGTCATGGAGAGGTCTAGCTCTGAGCAGGATGCTGTCTGGACCAGGGCCAGTTTCTTAAGCTGAGTCTGCTTCCTAGCAAATGAGGTGGTATTTTGTCAGACTGTGGCCTCTGGGCTCAGCTACTTGCTCTTCAACTTCTCCAGCATGCTCTGGGCTTCTGCAAGGAAGTTCTGATGCTTTGACCTTGTCTTAGTAAGTTCAGCTTAAAAAAACCCAAAACAAGCCCAGTTTGTCTTTGCAATGTGCCAGCTGCTCCAGGCTTTATTAGCACCAAGAGAATTTTCCAGTAGTATGTCCTGGTCAGGCCAGATATTTGCATTTCTGAGGTGTTCAGGGCCTCCTGGTTTTGCTGTGTATCACCCACAGTGAGCCCAAAGCCTGCAGGAGTCTACTCTAACCACGCATCTTGTTGTCACTTAGGAAGTGAGTATGTGCAGTTAGGGGTGCAGCCTCCCCATCCTTGGGGTGGAGCAGGGAGGTGAACACAGGAGGCCACTTGTGTCCCATTTCTTCACTCCGTCATCTCCAGGTTCCCTTTACTCCCTTGGTGTTTTGTTGAAGGCTGGTTAGAGACACTTGGGAACAAACTGATTGTGATTGATGTCAGTAATTCTCATATCCTTCCCTCCTGATAAGCATCTTGCTACAGAAGAACCTTATTGGTTTTTAGGTGGTGGACATGGTAAGAAACTTGAAGAGAAAGCAGCAGGGCCATTGTTCATTGGTTAAGGCATCTAATGTTCATGGTTTATACTAAGTTTTGCATTAAAACAACTGTAAAAGTGACGGGTATTTGTCCAGTGCCTGGTCTTTTGCTGTGTAAAAGGAGATAAGACACATGCGGTTTCTGAAATTCTCTGCCTATGAGGCCATTAGAATGTGATTCATAAAGCAGTCAAACTTCTCCCCCCACTGTTCCTAGATCAAGAGGTGCACTTCCACTGCGACAATGAGCATGGGCTTTCTGCCTCTCTTTTGTAGGCTTCTGTCTGTAGAAGACTATGAAAGAAATCCCTTTCAAATCTGGGGTAGCAAGCTCTGTTAAGAAAGCTCAAATTCTGATTAAAAGCCAAACCAAAACAACCAAAAAAAAAGCTGCTTCCCTCAGCTGAGTGCATCCATCAATCCCTGAATCAGCAGCAAAGAGTGTCAAATTGTTAACAGACTCTTGCACCTGTTCCATATGCACAGCTGTAATTTGCAGGAATTTCCTTCAGACTGCAAGACTGGTGACCTCCTCTGAAAGCTCTCTTCACCTTCGTTGCTTTCCAGGAGCAGCCTAGATACATCCAATCTCTTTGAAAACAAAAGTCCTTGTTTTAGGAGCACCTGCCCAAGGATGTGTTTTCCATGATTAATTCTTACACCTTTTCTGTAGATGATGATAGTTTCCACTGTAGCATCAGAGGGGAGAAGACACTGTGGAGGTGTTAGGCATCATGTGCTAAAGCCCAGGCTGAGGGCTCCTTCTGCTTCACAAGGGTTTGTGGTATGCATGTACACAGGGTTTTACACTGGGTGCTTACAAAAGCAGCTCTCTAATGCTGTGATGATACACTTGGAGGGAGGCCAGTTGCCTGCATTTCACAGAGAGGTTCAAGGCACTCTGCACCTCCCACAGCACGCCCAAAGCCTGCAGGCACCTGCTCCAACCATACGTCTGGTTGTTGTGGGTATGGACTTAGGTAACAGCACAGCTTCTGTTCCTTTCAGGAAGAAACAGGGAGATGAATACAGGAGGCCACATGTGCCTCATTTATTAATTCTGTTATCTCTCTGCATTCTCTTTATTCCCTTCTTGTTTTGTTGAAGGCTGTTTGGAGACACTTGGGAACAAATCAGAGCACAGAACACACCGTGCACTCGGTGATTAGCTTGGATGCAGGATAAACATAATAACTCCAACTAAATTTATTTCTTTTGGATGAATTTGTTATCCAGTAGCAGCCAGCAGAGGCTGAGCCCAGTAAAATGCAACACACAATGGTACGGGGTAGGCTGTGAATTTAAAACCTTCGCTTGCCCACCCAGGCATCACACTTTTTTCTTTGTTTTCATTTTGTTTTGTTCTTTTCTGTCCCCAGAATAGTAATCAGCTGGAGATCAGTGTTTTCTGCCCACTGCTTTTCTCAGAGGAGTTGTGTTGGTATAGTGGGTGCTGCCTGTGATAACCCCTCCTCCAAAATATGGAGTATTTAAAATAGCCAACTTTGGAGTTTCTCATTCCTTTTGTTTTCCCTCCCAGTTTTTATTCAGGGAAAAAGTGAGATGTGTGTGTGAGTTTCAAAGGGCACAGCCTGGGTATCTGCCTTGGCGCTCTCCTCTTGCCACGAGTTGAGGCAAGCCAGAGGAGGAATGGTAGGAGTTGTGCCAAGCATTGGCCGTTTCGATCTCAAGTCACATATTTGCCTTCATCGCTTCTTATTTTGGTGGCTTGACCTTTGCACCTCGGAGGCAAAGGTGTTCAGAGTGTCTGTGCATGTTGCAGGCACGCGGTGTGCTCTGCTCCCTCTGCACCAGCCAGACCTGCTGCTGGTACACATGCCGTCCCTCAGCCAGCCTGCTGCCATCAGTGGGATTGCTCTGCCAGCCACATTCATTGCCCGAGACCTCGGCTGAGTCTGCTCAGTGATGCATGTGGGGATTTCCTCTCCCCCTCTAAGGTTTTTAATTGTTTGGGGTTTTTTCCATTTATTGATAGTTTCTGACATTTTTGAAAGAAGCCAGTGTTAATGCTGTGAAAAGAGAATTAAACCACCAACCAAAAAGCATGAGAAAAATCTCAAGGAATCAGAGGAGACTTGTTTTCATTTAAGTTAGCAAATTCTGTGAAGAACGAGCAGGAAAACATGATCTTCCCTGTTGTCATTTCTTTATAAGAAACAGCCTGGGCCCTGTGAGCAGTGGCATGCCATGGGGCGTGTGTGGGGGATGTGTGTTTTCTCAGGGGGCTCAGCACCAACGAGCTGAGTTCCCAGGGTCTGAGGAGGATGGGACCCTGGGAGCAGACTCAGTCTCACTCTTGTGGGATGCTGGTTCATACCCTGCCCCACCAGCCAAAGCAGTCTCCTGTGGTCCGTGCACCTCTTAATCTTCTATTCCAGAATTCAGGACAGTTTTAGGTCTTTCCCCCCTAATTTTGTTTTAGAAAGAGTGAAATCTCTACTAACCTGCCAACCACAACAAGCAGAGGAGTATCCTGTCGCCTGCTAGTCTACCCCCGTCAGCCCTTCTCTGGTCAGGGCTTATCTCTGAGGTTGGAGCCTGGCCTGAGGTTTGGATAACTTTAAATTTACAATTTAGAATACTATAATAAACAAGCAAATAACAGCCTCTTTCCCAGACACACACACACACATGTTCATATATATGTGCAGAACAATGCTTAATTCTTGCTGTCCACAGGCCTGGGGGCTGTTTATATACAGCATTGCATGTTTATATATGGAGTTCATCTCCTCGAGTGAAGACAGATTAAGCAGCAGGGTGAATAGACCAGTTATGTGAACTATGGGATTTCCAACCTAGAAACACTGCCAAGACCAAGCCAGACAAATTGGTAGCACAGCAGTGTTCTCATTAATGTACATGGCAAGTTGTGCCTTGATGATAATGCACAACAGTAGCATGTTGGGAGCTTTGGGAACCCATCTGGGAGCAGCTATCAGAGCTGTATCCCAGGCTGGGCTGAGTTGTCTTGCTTTTCTTTAGTTTTCTCCTCTGAGAACCTTGCAGGGAAAAAAATATGTGCAACTCCCCTCATTGACATCCTCAGGTCTGCAGGAATGTTAGTATGTGAGTGATACGGCTTGCTGAACAGAAATAAGATTACTATAGCCTCCCTTCCCTCCCCATAGCCATTCCATGAGGTACGTGGTTTACTGGGTAAGTGGTTGTGGTTCCAATCTTCCATCCCAGGACAAATTATTTTGAACTTGAAAATAAGATTACCTGCCATAATTGTGCTCCAAGTGTTGATGCTGATGCACAGATTTGTGGGTTGGACTCTTTAGTATTCTGCACGCCTTCCTCTATTCTCCCCTGTCTCTGCACTTTCAACATCTCACCTTCTCCCAGAGACAGCAGAAAAGAACAACAGGGTTGTGGTGATGCTTGGCTGACCTAGGACTCGGTTGCTGATTCTGCTGGGAACTTCTGGGGAAATACTGGACAAAAGAAAAGAACTATATCTCCATGTTCCCACTCCTAACCATTCTCCCTATTTTTTTTTCCAAGATAGGGAGGAGGAAAAAAGTGCATTCTTTGTCCAAATACTTGTTTATGTCAGACTCTGGAGCAGAGGGTGGGTCTCCAATGTGTGGCATAAAAGATTACAGTCATCATCAACCAAATAACAAGAGAGGCCACTTGGTCTTATTGTCCAGGGACCAGAGTCAGGTGAGTAGAGAAAAATCCCAGCAAACCCCAGCAATCCCTGGTGGGCTGGACTGGGAACTTCCCTTGTATTTTCCCTTGGGAAAAGTGCTTTGCATCCTCAAATTGGCACTTGGACTTCAGACTTGCTCTCCCTTGCTGATTGCGATGCGCACTTCCAGGACGCCGTGGGTTTTGCCCTCGTTTAAAAGAGCTGCTATTTTTGGCAAGTGCGCACATGCATCTGTGTGTATTGGAGTTGTAGGGAAAGCCCCTGATAAGGCACACAATCGTACTGCAGCCCATTCGGCGGAGGGGATTTGTCTGCTGCTGGCCAGACAGTGTGGCTGGTTCCAGCGGTGTTTGCACTGGGACCTTCTTGCCTTTCTTTGTGTTGGAGGAGGAAGCTGGCAAAGGGCTCACATTGTTCAGAGCTGGAGAACAACAACTCCTGGCTTGGGTGGGACCTGGCTGGGGCTTTTGACTTGCTCCATCATGATGGACTGATAGGAATAGTGCGTTGGTCTGTCTTGGAGGATGGTTAGAAACCAGCAAACCTCTCCTTTCCTGATACAGGCTGTTCCAGCGATGGGCTAGGCATCTGCAACAGATGAGCAACTGCTTTCTATTACCTGGCTGAAAGCACCTACCCACAGAAATGGTATAATTGCAGTGTCTTATGAATTGATAATACCAAAAGTTTCTGCATATTTTGAGCCATTTTGCATGCCATTAACAGTCTTCTCACTGCCCATTAGTGACTGATCTATTCACAGATTGTTGTTAGGATCAGTGTGTGTTTGCTTCTTGGAGAGCTAAAAAGCTGTAGCTGGCATTATTTTCTCCTTCCTTGACAGCATTTCCTAAGAAGGGTTATGTTGCTTCAGGTTATGAATAATATGGGTCAGCCTGTCCCAAAAGCCATCTGAATTCCTTCTAGTAACTGTCACGTCTCTAGCTGCCACGTTGTGCCTGACTGCTGAAATGACAAAGAAGAGATATCTGTGATTCATGGAAGGGAAAAAGAAAGGCAGTTAAATTTAAGAGCTTGAAATCAGCATAGAGATACCACAGAAATGCCCAGAAATAAGTAAATATAGTTTTGACCCTGAAAAGAGAGTAATTCACATGGAAAGACTTTGTCCTGGAGGGCAGCTTGTATTCAGAGCAGTGTCTGGAGAAGAATGACGTGCCCAATTGCTGCAGATCTTCAGTGATCCTGTTTCCCCTGCACAGCAAACACTGTCTGATGTCCATCCATCACTGCTTGTGCAGAATGGCCCAGGATGAGTTGCCCACCTAGTTGTAGTAAATCTGAGGGAATAGTTATGTACCAGTGACAGATCCTCAGCCTTTTGGAGAGCTGAGCCTCACTGACATCTTACAATCTACTCTGCTGTTTTTATTCTTTTTTTCTTTTCTTTTTTTTTTTTTTCAAACACATATATTCCTCATCTCTCTCCCAAGTCCTGTTTAGTTACCCCTGGTTCTCATCAGCAGCTGCCTGTGAGTCTCTGCACCAATCTTTATTGGGTTTCCTGAGAGTTTGTTGGGTGAAGGTACAGTATACAATGCTCTGCTGTAACCTTGCCTGAAAGCCCTGCAAAGCAGGGTCACATGAAGCTGGGAAGCTATAGGCAGGTTTGGGCAGTGCCAAGCCCCTAATAGGGCGAGTCATGGCTATGTTGTTTGTAAAAACTTCATGGTGCTCTATGCAGGCAGAAGAATTACTTCACCACCTCCCCTAAAGGGAAGACAGCAGTCACTTTACTAAGCAATCCCATAGGGTATAAAAGCATACCAGGACCAAAAGCTCCGTTTCTACTGAACTGTGTCTGAGTCTTTGATGTTTCTTGACGTTGAAGTGTGGCTGGGCTAGCAGCTTCCACTCACAAAAATGACCCAGAGTGTTTTCAGTACCATCAGTGCAACAGGAACATGTTTTTAGGGTTATTCATTCACAACTACTGGGCTGCACTGGCTGAAGGCAAGTGAGCAGTGCTGACTGCCCTGTGCTCCAAAAGGGTTTGTAAAGCACTCCAACTTGGCAAAAAAGTCCTCTTGGCTGTTTGGTATTTTTTCCTTTAGAAGACGCAGTCCTTATCTTGTGAGAATATAGATAATTTTCTATAAAGACAGAATTTCCCTAGTTAAACATCCTGGTTCATCTGCTCCAAGAATCATCCTCCCTTCATTATTTGGGTTTATTTGCCAGATTTTTATAATTATTAAATAGAAGATGAAACAGTGAAAATAACACTTGATGGCATTGGTTCAACTTTATAAGATCTTAATTCTGTGAAAGCACCCTTCTGACTTGCCATCCTCTGTCAGGAGTTGCATAGCAACTACCTGCCCTCTTAGGGTCCTGTCTTGAACAGAGTATTTTTTTGTGGAGAAGATGAGCTTGAATTAAAAATAGATATTTTGCCCCTGTTGAGTCATTTTTCACTGGAAAAATATGCAGTTGGAGTATGATTAAACTTTCACAAATTTAATCCGACAATGGACATTTCTAAAATGTTTTAGTTTGGAATAGCCAAACAAAAACTAAGGGTTGGACTCCGTGATGTTCACCTCTCATCCAGAGGTCTGAGGACTTGCTTATGGCATGGAGGATGATGCATTTATTATTTACTTTTTTGCCCAGAGGATATTCGTTTGCCCCCAGAGTAAAAGCTGCTTTGATGGGGATTTCATGGGAGGGTTTCCCACGAAGGGTTCCACCTGCTGTGAAACATGTATGTGTTTGTATGGGACCAGCTCTCAGGTGAGCTCTTCAACCACTGGGTTGGGAGATAAAAGAGAAACTTCTCCAGCTGTTCTGGAGGATCCTGATCCTTTGGAGTCTAATCCTTTGCTTGCTTTTGCCAAAGTTTCCCAAGTGTTTTGCTCAGGGACAAACAAAACATTGTATCTGAGCCAGGTTAACAGTTCACATTTTTCAGTCCAGCAAGGAGGAGAAAATAAAATGTTTTTGGGTCTCTCTGAAATTACACTACTTAAACATTGGTTTTCTCCCTGGCCCTGTTTGCAGGAGCCAGAGCAAAGCACTACTGATTCACACAGCCCTATTTTAAAATACTCGGACAGAGTAGGAGAGACTGAGGGAAAAGAGGCCTCGTGGTCTTCAAGTGCCTTGTAACCTGAGGGTACTTCACAGCCCTGCTAAACCTCTGTTTGGAGACCTGTGGTCTCCACTTGGCTTAGGAGAGGTGGAGTGGGGAGGTTCTTCTGACTGTTGAGGGACACCAGTGGAAGCAGGGATGGAAGAATTAAGATGATGATGATGAGAATCATTTAGCTAAATGACAGCTAATGTGGGGGAGATGATAACTTCAAACAGATGCTTGTGGCAAAGGCTAGCACCTGATGTGAGTTATACCACAGCAGTTTTTCTCAACTTTTTAAAAGTTTGGCTCATCTGCCTTTGTGTGACCTCCTGAGTTAGCACCTCGAGTCCTCCAGGATGGGAAAGGAATAGCTGTTGTGGGTGTAAATACTCAGTTGCCTGCTCTGAAGGAGCTGAGTTGTGGCTGACAGCGAAGGCAGTTTGCACATCCCTAATTCGTGTGATCACTTGTAGCTTTCAAGCACAGCTGCTTCTCCCAACCCCAAATGAGCTGTGTTGCTACCAGCAGCATGGTCCTACAGGGCTGCCCCAGCCTGGCCACAAGGAGCATGATGCTTCCATCCCTGCTCTTCTGGATCCGTACCCATATTGAGGAGGAGAGAATGGGTGTTCAGAACTGCAGTGGGGTAAAATGGGATGAACTTTTCTTGTCGTAGCAGATCTAAAGTGCTTGACCTAAGGAAGGGGTTGGGTGTCCTCATGCATAAACACTTGTGATGAGACCAGGCAAAACCCCTAGAGAACAGCCCACTGTTTGTGGAGAAGATGTTCCTGTCTTTGAGTTGTGTGGTTGGAGATGAGGAGGGATGTTGTCTCTGTCTGAGCACTGCATTGCTTCACTTGTCCATCTCTTCTTGCAGACGTGATGGGCAGTATTCACTGAGGCTGTGTGAGACCCAAAGAATTGTTCACCCCACAGTGGCTCCTCCATGCCACCTGCAGATAAAGCAGAGGGGTGAAGCCTTTGTCTGAGTTCCTCTCAGGATGGCATGGTTTGTACTCTTTCAAGACAGCTCAGCCATGGCTCTTATTTCTTCCTCTCCTTGCTTTCTGCAAACTGTATAAATACCCATTCGTAACAGGACCTTCACATTTTTTGTGCAAATATGTTTATATCTAGTTATATCTGTCTTCTTTTGTGGGATTTCTCTCCGAAATCCATTTGGTAAATGATTTTTTCATCCCCTAAGGCCCTGCAAATCTCTTGTGCAACCTCTGTCTTTGTGTTTTGCATTATGCCTCTTTTTTTTCAGGCTAAACAGATAACCTCGAGACCCAGTGTGATTTTCTTTCTCTGTTAGTCCTTCTACAAGATCACAGGACTCTGTGAAATATGTGTTCTTCAGTGGTTATGAAGAAAAATAAAAATTCCAAGTATCCCTGAGGAGGGGAAATAAAGGCAGCAGCAGGGATTTGTTAACATTTAGGCAGAATCAGCCAAAAGACTGACACTGTCCAGATGGAAAGGCCCGCTTCCTGGCTGTAAAGATAACTCACTAAAGGAAACATTAGCTGTGGCTGCATTGGCGATGAGAAACACAACTACTGCCAAGAATTCACCCCAAACCCAGTGGGAGCTGCTTCTCTTTCTTTCCCTTGTGCTAGGAGTTCAAGTTTACTTGGTTGGGAAATATGCCTAGCATTTCCTGAGGAGAAAATGGTGGCCCCATAGGTAAAGCACGCGTGTGGACTCACAAGAACCAGGCTAGTTTCTTGCTGTGCAGGAGACTCTGGATGACCACGAACAAGCAGTGTAGGTCTAGGTTTGCTAAGGTGTAGGTGCCCAGCTCCCTGCTGGAATTGCTGGTACTGGTCCACTAAGTCCTGTATCACTCCCTGGCTGGGAGCTGCTGGTGGTGCCCAGGATACTGGAGGCAATAAGAGCGTGTCATGGAAACCTCTACGCCAGATGTCTATGCAGGGTGCTGGAGCCTACTCATGCTGAGCAGCTTCTTGGTGTCTCAGCTTGGTGATGCCCAAAAGCACAGTAATGTAGGTGTCAGATTGTATAATTGTGTCTCTCTGCAGCAGGTATTTCAGAACTTCCCTTAGGAGGAGAATGCTCAGCAAAAAGGTGAGGTAGGTGTGAACAAAGAGCAAAGGTATTTAGGTTTGGTTTGGGGGGGCTATACACAACAGAGCTCTTCACTTGGTTAACCCACTCTGAGCTTACTTCACAGTGGGAATAGCTGAACTGGCTGTGCTAATGCTTCAGTTGCAGCCAGCAGGCAGAGGATCTGATGAGATTATATTTGTCTGTGTAGTTTTCTTTCCCCAAGGTATTCAATAGCCTTTTAAGCTGCAAAATTAACCGAGCAAATTGAATGCAAGGTCATAGATCAAGAATTATTGGCTTCTAATTTAATGTGGAGGTGAACACAAGATGTATTGCAGTGTGTGTTTAACTCTCTGGATTTAGACCACCTCACTATGACATCCCTGGCACATTAATTCATGTACTCAAAATGACTGAATTCATCACAGTCCTGATGCTTGGTCCCAGCTAGTGGGTGTGCCTCAGACTGTAGGTGTTTCACAGCTTTTTCTTTGTTGCCATGGCAGGGATTAAATACCTTAATGCACTTCATTTGGGGATGTTTGAGATTTTCCTGGATGTCAAATTGAACCTAATGCGTAGGACAAATCTAACCTAATGCCTAATGTGCAGGATAAATTTAAGACCTGTTCTTTTTTTTGTGTGTGTGAAGTTGGGTGCTCTGTTCCACCTGGGAACCTCCCTTTGTTAATAGGGCATGGTAGTTTTCTCTGAGCTAAATCTTGAAAATCTCCTCTATGTGGGATCTATTTTGGTTTGGATTTTTATAGAAGTTTATGAATTTTTTTTCTCTCTAACAGATCTGGATTCAAATACTTCTAGATCATCTTGGCTGTACAGGCGAAATGATGCAAACGGTGTCACTAAGCATGTAGCTTCTCAGGGAAAACTCAGAGCCCATGTGAGTGTTTGCGGGGGAATGAGGATGGATATATCCTTTTCTTTAGGATGAGGTTTTTGGAGTAGTTTGCCTGTTTCTGAACATTGCAAAAGCAATACAAAGAAACAACCTTCTGATGCCACCATGTATCTGAAATGGGATTCCCAACCATCCTTCCCACCAAAGCGGAGACTGCTCACTACAAAGCATTTCAGGCAGATGCTCCACACAAGCTTTGGCTTTTCCAGCCTTGGCTGAAGCTGGAGCTGTTTCAGAAGACCAGGGCTATCTTCTTCTGTCAAGTTCTTTTAGAGCTTCTCCTTGATCCAGACTTCCTCTCTTTTGGGTCAGGTCACTTCAAATCTTCCGTCACTTTCTAACAAATTGAAAGCAGCCCAGCAATTTTGCTTTTCTATTTATGAATTTTCCTATTGTCCTGTCAAAGCTGGTTAGGATCTGGCATGTCACAAGTTCACTATTGTTTTCTGGCCCCCTCGTTAAGGGCATAATTTGTCATGTTGCGATCGGGTTCATGAACAGGTCCGTGTTGCACTTGCTGGTGCTTGGTTACCCTTTGTAGCACACAGGGCAGAGCTGGTGCAGTCCTGCAGTGGGAAGAGTGGCTTTACTGTGGGCTGGGGATTGTTTTGCTACTTAGATATTAGATTTTCTCTCTTCTGTTTTTATTTTGGGTTTTTTTGTTTGTTTTTTTTTCAATCTGACATGCCAGGGAGGAGGTGGTGTAACTAACTCATAAAGTAGATATCGCCCAGGAAGAACCTGGGCTCCTATCAATTTTGAGATTGCAAGGGAAAATAGCAAGTGTTTCTTGAAAAGGATACTCCTGTCTGACAAATAACAGCACGGTGTGGGTCAGTGCGACATGACTGGCAATCCTGCTAGGAAGGAATAAACAAGAACATTACAAGTCAACACTGAGGTGTTTCATCCAAGTGCCAGGAAAAAGGAACAGGGGAAAAGCGATGGCAGAGAATATTGCAGATCAGAACTGAGATGAGAGCTGCTGGGAACATGGGTGAGAGGATGGATGTCTGAGGGAACCTGGTGGGGAGATGGAGGGAGAGAACTGACTGGTCAAAGTGACAGACTGGGACAACACTGCATTAGTGCTGTGGTTGCACATCAGTGGGACCAGGGCTTGGTTCGCCCGAGTGGGAAGGGGGAGGCTGTGGGGATGGGCTGCTCCCTGAGTGACAGCACTGAGCTGCTGGGCTTTACAGGAGAAAAAGAGACATTTATGACTGATTTACAATGCAAAAGCTCTAAAACTCAAGTGGTATGTAAAATTGAGGCTGCTCCAGGAAGAGAAAATGTCAAACTTGCTAGCAGGAGGCCAATCTGAGAGGATTTTGCAGGGCCTTTCTGGGGAGTCCACAGGGCAAGTGGGTGCTAGGACAGGCTGGTGGAACTGCTGAGGTTTAATACTGGCCATGTGTGAGTTGGGAAGAATGCTCATTAGTAAAGGGCAAAGCTGTATCTATTACATGGGGCTTTGCTGACAGCAGCAAAACATTTATTAACTCTCTTCATCTACTTTAATTTGCTGTGTTACATAGCTGACCTTCCACAAATAATCTATAGGCATCAAGCACCCTACAAAAAGCATGTGTATGCCTTCAGGGGAGTTCATGCTTGGCTGCAGCCAGAAGAAAATCTTGCACTCTAGTTTGTTTATTGCTAGTTCCCAGGGGTGCTAGCCCTGGAATTTCAGCATCAGGCTGGGACGCAAAGGTCCCTTTCCTTCCCAGGGCAGAGACTCCTAGTGCTACCACCTCTGAGATGCCATGGTTACTGGGATATCTGGGAATCATCTCTGAGGCTGTGGAGGAGTGCATAGGGGCACACACATCCATATGTCAGTGCCCCAGAGCTGTAACTCACAGGTCTGCCCATAAAATGCTTGTATTTGCAATGGGCTTCCTGGAGTTGTGCTCTATTTGATATCGGCTGAAGAGGAGAGGAGCTGGTCTGCATGGGGCTGCTCAGTGCCAGGGAGCTGATGTATTTCGCTGTGCAAATGGGTGTGTGTGAGGGGTGTGAGAGTGCTCGGATGCACGCTGCAAGAGAAAGGGCAGCGGGCTGAAAAGAGTCAGAAAATTGGAGGCTGGAGTTGGGGAGGGAGCAGAGGAAGCTGAGGAGGAGGAGGTTCTGGCTGTGGTTCAGAGCCCAGGGCAGACTACAGCCTGGCCAGCAAATTTGTGCTCTGGGCAGGCTCATGGCTCTACCTGTGGGCAGACCAACCTGGTATCACATCATTTGTCCCTTGTTCTTAGCTGCTTCAAGCCTTGTCTTCTCCCCTTCCACCACATGCAGTCCATATCCCCCTTTTTTCTGCCCCTTCAGTTCACTGACGATACAACACTAGGACTGCTTATGAGTAAGGAAGGACTTGTGAGAGTTCTTGTGCATATGCCCCTATTAAATTAAGAAGAGCTTCCATGAGACAACCTGGAAGCCTTTCACCTGCCACTTAAACAGAGAACCCTTAGCACTTCACTCTTGCTTTGAAACATCTGCTCAGTGAAAGACAAAGGTGAAATGACAGTGTTTGTTGGAACCTTTGAGCTGTGCAACTTTTGAGCTGTGCAACCTTTGCTGGGGTTTGGAGTGGAGCGTGTGAACAGCCCCACTGGCTCCCTGTTGCTGCAGATCCATTTTCCAAGAGTATCCAACTCAAGCCAAGGGAGTTCCCCCAACTGCCTGGTCTTCACTGACAGAGCTGCACTTGTGGCTTTTGGGGTTGGGTCTGAGCTTGTGCCAGTTGGCACTTTTCAGCTCCAAACTGTTATGATTTGCTCCAGATGGTATGTGTGAGCTGCCATGCTCCGACTTAGCCAGTTACTCAGCTCAAGGTCTTGCTCCTGGCATTTCATATCCAACCATTCACAAAGTCGCTCATGGAATATGATAGAAGGTAGTGTTGGGCTCTTGTGTACACCAGAAAGTTTGTGTTCCTGCCCACTTCAGATTTTAATCACTTCCCAAAGATTGCGTCAAGGGCAGAATAAAAAAAGAGGGTTTTGCCCCAGAGAGTTGCAGCTGAAGTGGAAACATTCAGCTGAAAGGGTGGAGTCTGGAAAGGCTCATGGCAAAGCGTCAGTGATCTCAAGTTCAGATTGCAATGCCCTGTTTTTTGTTTAAACTTGGTTTTTCTGCTTTCCCTCATGTGTTTTCCTAATGCCTTCTGAAGTGGAAAAGGATGTTTGTGAGGAATGTTTGGAGGAAAGAGCTGGGAGAAGTTGGACGAGAAACGTGCAATGCTAGGGAAGGGGTTGAGAACCTTGGCCTGGGATGCAAGGAGCTGGTGGATGAGACCAGGGCAAGAAGCTGAAAGGTGAAACACACTTTGAGGAAGGGAATTTGCTGCCTCTGGTGACTCCCTGTCTTGACTCTGTTTCTGCAGCATCCAAGCCTCTATGTGCTCTCTGTAATCTCCTCTGTTCATCTGCCACCTCCTCCTCACCATCACTCTTGGGAAAAACACTGGGTCTCACTCAACATGAAACTCCTCTTAGGAGCACTTAATAATCTCTTAAGGTTAGAAGCTCTTGTTGCAGCAGAGAAATAGTCCATTGATGAATGCTTAGCTTGTAGTGAACTGTGGTATCCCACTAGCTCAACTGGGCCTGAGAAGATGACATGGGAGATGGGTCATATACCATGTACCACGTATGCATAAGACTAGGATGAGCTGTCAGCAAGCAGGAAGACATGGTTAATCATTTGTTACTCAAGGAGTAGTCAAAAATAGCCTTGCCTCCATGCCTGATCTGAGGACAGTTAAGTGCCTCTAGAAACAGTGCAGATGCATGAATGCTCTTGGATATTTAGGCTCTCCAGGCTTCCCATGCTGACAAGGAAAATGTCATTGAGTACATAAAACTTCTCAGGAAGTAAAGTTAGCCCTTTGGATCTTACCAGCACTGTCTTTGGCAAAGCTAATTGCATACGAGTAGATATATTAGTGCTTTTTCTGGACTTGGAGAGATCGGCCCTTCCTCGCTGGATCCTGCAGGTTGTGGTTTGCATGGCTTGTGGCTTGTGCTGTGCCTCCCTCTGTGGAAGCAGCCGGGTGGTCCAGGTTTCACGAGGGCTCATGCAGATCCTGCAGAAGAGCTCCCTCAGGGTGTGAGTGATGTGCTGCGCTTTCTCTCATTTTGTTTATGTGCTGATAAACTCAGTGTAAGCAGCGGATGAAGATGCACAATCTATTTATGGTTTCAACTGAGATCTTCCCATGCCTTAAAGGCAATCTGCCTGACTTAACATTCCCAAGATGCTGCCAAGCACAGCAAAGCACAGAGGAAGTGCCTCCTGCCCGCATAAACAGAAGGCCAGCAGAAAAGAAAGCCAGGCTAATGCTTTACGAGGCATTT
The DNA here is from genome assembly GCA_013398125.1 of Aegotheles bennettii. Classification (NCBI taxonomy): domain Eukaryota; kingdom Metazoa; phylum Chordata; class Aves; order Caprimulgiformes; family Aegothelidae; genus Aegotheles; species Aegotheles bennettii. The sequence goes on along the minus strand of VZRW01010697.1, from coordinate 2,128,447 downwards.
CAGTGCTGAGGCTGTGGTTGTGTTTGGCCTAGAAGCAATGCTACAGTCCCATAAATCAGTTGTTTTCCTCTAGCAAATGCAAGAGTTGGGATTGAACCCTGCAGCGTGCTGCGTGCTTCATATTGAAGGTGACTGGGGGAAATCATAGAGGCACTGACCCTTGTGCCCTCTTCGCAGCCTATAAAGGATGTCTGAACATGTGCATGTTTTTTAAAGCATTTCTCCCCTGTGTGCTTTTCCTGAGAAGGGAAGACAAGCTGGTATGGTTGTACTGCTAATTCTCTGCACTCTGATGAGGAAGATGTCAGAAGCAAACCGGAATATTTTCATTCAAAAGGGCAAAGAAAAAGATTGAATATGAAATCTCTTTAGCCTGACTATCTGTCTTGAAGTGAAGCAAGTGACGGAGGCATCCCCTGCTCTCTTCTCTCTTACTTCTGTGCATGTGTGTTAAAGGTACTTTCTTCTCATTGCTGAGTCTCCTGTTGTTTGTCTCATCCCCTTGATTCTTTCCAGACCTCCAAGAAATTTTCTGGCAACACAGAGGAGATGAGACACGGCAGCCAAAGGGAAGGTCCCCGACCTCTCCCTCGTGCTGCTGTACTGCACAGGTACCATGGCATCAGTGGTGTGATCAGCCCTGCCACATCTCTCCCCTTTGCAGCTCATGTTTCAAGGATGCAAACTCACAGCCATGCAGAAGAGTTGCAGACACACAAGTCTCTAAGGGGGAAATACAGTGGGTGGATTTTTGAAAAGGGCTAAGATTAATCTGACAACCTCTGCAGCTATAAATAGAGATGTCTGATAAAGCTGCCTGTTGTGGGGCGTAGGCAGAGGAGAAGGGATTTTCACCCCCAAGTATACCATAAAAGATGCAGTAAAGGCTCTTGTATCCTGATAGCTTTGTTGAAGGACTCTCTCCCTCCAGTGGGGAGCATGTGTTCATTAGTATACGTAATTGAGTACGTGCTGGGCTATACAGGCACAGCCAGAAATGCGATGAAGATGATTCCTCGCATACTAGGAAGGGATTTCTTGTTCCCCTCTATCTCACCTGTGTTAGAACAGACCAGCTTCTCAAGTCCTATTTGTGCTTCATCATATCTGCTCTCAAACAGTGCATGCACTCCTTTGGCAGCACGTCTGTTAGCTTGTTGACCTCTTTCAAGGCTTCCTCTCCTCCTGTCTAATCCTTGATTATACGTTCTTTCTGGTTATTTTAGCCATCTCTGTCCCCTGTTGTAATTCTCCTTGTTGAAACATTGCAACTCAAGGGCTAAGTTTTTACATGCAGTCCTTCTTTTCTGTAGGTGCAACCTGTAGAGGTTGTGGGTTTTATACCCATGATCTGCACCAACACTTCAGGCATCTTGAGGGTGTGTGTGGCCTGCAGTGAGTTAGATTTGAAAAGGAAGGCAGGGTATTTAAAATAGCTTGATCTAAAATTGATACCAATCTGTCTCTTTGTGGCAGCAGGCTAAAATAATAACATTTCCAGGCAGGTGAGGAAAGCTGCCTGATGTGGAATTTGAGTGTGATAATGACTGACATTGCTTTTGGGACTATTCCAAGTGGAAGACACATATAAGTAAATCCTCTGGCAGCTCAGCAGCAGAGTGGCTTAGTGCCTGGGTAAAAGATTGCAAGAGGTGAGATCTCAAGAATAATAAAGCACCAGAAAGACACTGTAGCAAGGAGATGCATCTGTGGAATGTGCCAGGCTCCAAAACTCAGCCCCTCACATGTAACCGAGCCCAGGGCTGAGAGTGCTCTGAGCAGTTGAGCCAATAAGTGGAGCATGCCCCAAAACAAGCTGTGCAAACCACCCCCATGGCTTTCTGGTGCTGCCAGTACCTCCCAAGCAGGAGGGACATCGTGGCCATGCAGTATGTTTAGAAGTCGCAGCATCCCTGGGAAGAGGGGAAGGATGCACAGGAGGCATGACCTGTTTTGCAAGTGTGCCATGGAGCCTGTGATGTTCCCTGCTTTTACTCAAACATTATTCAAAACCTCGGATGGTGAATTGAGCGGCACATGATTCAACTGGCTGATTGTCTTTTTCTGAACGGTTTTATTTCTGCGCTGGGAGTTTTACAGTCAGGCAGCATAAGAATGTGAAGAGGAAATTACTGTCACACAGCCCTTTCGAAGTCACTGTCAGTGAGTGGCAGGAGATGAGCCAAAGAGATCCTGTTCTTGTCAGCCTCATTTGAGTAACGCGCTCTCCTCATTCAAGGAGAGCCCTTGTCTTTTTTAGCTGTGTGTAGGTTGAACCAAATAGTAAGTGATGTGAATGATTGATTTGCTTTACTGCAAATGATTGAAATGCGGCAGAGTGGCAGAAAAAGTAGTGTGCAGTCCTTGAAATGGATGAATAATGAATGGGGAAATAGTTTGCTTGTGGATTGTAGCCCTGTTTTTCAGCTGACGTTCCAGGTCTCCATCACACGTTGGCCTGGGTTTGTAAGACACGGGGAGAGGAGATGAGCACAGCCATGAAGGCTGTACACAGGCAGCATTAGTGATGCACACGTCGTGCTGGCTGACTGACTGAACACCTCTCCCCACTTGTACCTCTTGCTGCACGTTTGCACAAGCGGCGATGCATGTGCACAACTGCAGGAGCTGTGGATGTGAGCGGCTTTGCAGCTGGGACCGCAGCCTGGATTAAACACCATGGCAGGAGGTTGGTGATTAATGAAGTGTGAGCAAACAAGGTTTCATCTTCTCTTTCACCAAGTTTTTGGTGTCACTTTCCTGGGGCTGATGAGCTCCCTTTCCTTTTTCCTTCCCCCACAAAGGTTGCTCTTGTACCTCGCACTTTCTTGCTGTCAGTCCAGTATTAGAAGCAAAATAATAGCCTGAATCCTCAGGATGGCAAGTGGCTGCTGACCTCCCATCCCAACAGCAGGGACAGGACTGTGATAAAGGATGGGATCTCAGGACTGAAGAGCACTGGCCCACGTTCAGATGCCCTAATTTCCACCTTTGTCTGATGTTTGCTATTGGCAGATGCTGCTGAAAGCTGTGGGTCTTCCCACGAATCACCCTGGGATGGGAAGTTAGGCAGAATTTAGGTCAGCTGAACCTGGGCCAAATTGTGCCTTGTCTAACTACTCATTTGCTACGGTTCATCCCTTTGAGGACGCATCTTCCTGCTGAGAACATGGCATCTGCTTCCTGGTGGGGGTAAGAGAACAGGCGCTTCTTGGTCAGCAGATTTTTTCCAACTGGATAAGAAAACTGCCTCTGTCCTGGCCTAGGGGAAACAAAGGCACAAACTGGGAGCAATGAGCCAAGAGGTGCATGTGGGCACAAAGAGAAGTAGATGAGGTGATGGATCATCAATGATCTCTCTGCTTGTTCCCAAGTGACAGTCTTGGGGTCTCTTCTGTCATCAACTTTTTCAATAGTAATTATACTTCAGAATAATAATCCTTAGATCCTCACAATTTCATTTGGGGTACGTAAGATGCTTTATGAGGGCAAGGATCATCATCTGCATTTGCAGGTGGCAAAACTGAAGCCTTCAACTCTTAGACTTCAACCAGGCAACATCAACGCTGCCACAGACCCCTGCTCCTACAGAGACAGTTCTTGTACACTTGCTCAGGTCCATCCACAGCTCACCTTTCTGGACTGGAAACAGTTAAATTGGGAAGCTTCTGAGGAGGAAAAATACATGCCTGAGGTCTGCAAACCTCATTGGAAAACATTTTGTTTAATTTTAGCATAGTGTGCTGCAGGCAGGTCCTGAGGTTATGGTCCAGGATTTCCAGGGATTAAGTTAAGTAGGGCACAAATTACCTGGGTCATGGAAGGTCACTTACTGCTATACACTTGTTTCTCAGTCCTCTCTGCTCTGCTCCCACCCGAGCTGGTGCCCTGAGGTTGTGGGAATTTGGGACACTGCATCAGCCCATCATCCAGGACAGAAAATAATTTTCCCCAAATAGTTTGGAAACGTGAAAAATAATAGCATTTTTCATTGAGCTTTACTGGAACAGTAGAGGAAGAATTTGGGAAGGGTGTTCTTTGTGGTGCTGGCTCCTGGTTTGATCTTGCTGTATCCAACCATGTCTGCTGAGAAGGCCAAACGGTTTCAAGGACAGTTTGCTGGCTGGTGTGCAGAAGCAAGTCCATATATTGATCACTGGATGCTGACAGCAACAAAGGGTTGACAAAGCTCTCCTGTTGCATGCAACTTCTTGCTGCTGCAGCATTCATCACCACTAGGCAGAGAGGAGGTGACACCCAGCCCTTCAGGTGGCTGCTCACGTGGAAGTAGCTTTGTGTCCAACTCTGGTTCTGAGCAATGACCTCCTGCATCTCGGAGCTCACCCTTGGCAGAGGTTCGTGTCCCTCACCCAGCCTTCGGCCCTTTTAAGTAGTTGCTTCCAAAACACTGTGGTTCAATTGGTTAAATGCATTTTTGTATTCTGCAGAGCCTGGATCTGACATGGGGCCAGAGACTCACGTAGGGTCTTGTCCACATTGCAGTATGTAGCTGTGCTGCTAGCAATATATCAGCATGCCACAAGCTGCCTGCGTGAATATTTGTTCAGTTCCTTGGCCAGATTTTGGACTGAGCTCCAACCTGTTACAGCTCCATTCTTATCAATACCCTCTCCAGTCTGTATAAAGCTAGCTCAGATAAGGCTCCATGAGCTGCAGTTGTCCTTGCCAGTGTATCATGGAGGTTGCTAATGCACTTCCAAGTGCTGACTTGGAAGGAGTTTCCCAAACAAATAAATGGGGACATCATTAGTGCAGAGCAGCAGACGAGGAGGGGGTGTTGGACAGGCCAGCTGGAGATTGTGAAGGCAAATGGAGTAGATGGGAGGGAAGGGGGCCCTGGAAGGTGGCTACGTTTGTCTAGACAGTGTCTGTGGTTTTTTCTTTTTATTATTTTTTTCCCTCCCAAATCCCAGTCCATATTGAACATTGCAAATTGAAATGCATTATGCATTCTCTGGGTTGTCAATGCAGCCTTGGCTCCCACCCTCACCTCACAGGGCGCTCCTCAGGAGAAAGCCCTTTAGGCACTTTCCCCAAGCAGGGCTCTCCAGCCTCACCAAAGGTGAGGGAGGGAGCAGGGAGAGGTCTCTCAGCACTGCCTCGCTACAGGCTATCACCCATAAACCCAAGAGAGACAGTTGCGTGTGGTTCAGCTGCAGTTCTCCTCAGTTTCTGCCCATTCTTTGGAGGCTTTCTGTGCCTTTGTGGCTCTGTCCTGCAGGAATATGTCATCTGAATCCACCCTGTGTCCTTCGGTGGTGGCTCCTGACTGCAGTCAGGGACTTGGACAAACAGTCCCCCGAGCTCTGGGACAGGAGGTCAGGGGGCTCTGGAGCAGCCTGGACCTCTCCTGGGGCTGGATCAAGTGCCACAGCTGGGCTGGGCAGGGCTGCAGCCACCACAGAGCTGGTCCGTGACAGAGGCAGAGCCCAGCGGGGAGGGGGACTGTTTGTTTTCAAGACAAAAATAATTATGCGCCTTTCATAGGATATGGAATGTTTTTCACTTCATCTGCCTTGCAGAGCTGACACTGGGCTGTGTTGGCTTGACAGCTGTCAGTCATAGTGGTTTGATGTGCCAATTAGCAAGTTTCATCAAGGGTTCTGAGACTGGTTGCAAGGACTGCATTGGGAAAGGCAATCCTGTTTAGTTGCCCAAAATTCAACCTTCTGCTGTCTGTGCCAGATTGGAAGGTCCTGGGGCAACGCCCACACTAGCAACCCCAGCAGCCTGAAGTACTTGGGTGTATGCTTCTGCTTGACCCCTCTTCTGCAGCTCAAGAAACCCGTCTGAGTCTCTCATTTTTTATCTGTATTTTTTCTCTTGTTTTTCCACTCTCTTTTGCACTTGCAGGAGCACAATTCAGTGCTTTCATAAGGGAAAAAATCCCATTTCCGAGATGAGATATTTCTTGACCCCACCAGTCAGCAAAGCCTCTCCAGAACTGTCCAAAGCCTTGCTGTACTCTTATCTGGAATGGATTTTAGCTCAACAAGAGAGCATTCCTCATAATTGAATCGCTTTAATGCTTAATTAGAAAAATTCTATGTTTCCTTGGGGAAGAGTGAAATGTACTGTAACTGAGGGTAGTCCAGGCACACTGTGCTTCATCAGCCCAGCATGGCATCCCCATGGAAATGCAGCACAGCAAAGCAGAGCTCTCTGGAGATGCAGGCTGTTTCTCAGAGTTTTTTTTCCCCTCCGTTCTCTGGGGCAGGACAGGAGAATGGGGAGCTTATGCTGAATTTGGATATCTATAAGGTATTGGCTGGATTGCAGTCAGACACCTTGCAGCCCATGGGGTCTCCTTCCTTGGTTGGTCCTGGTTTGAGCAAGAGGTAGATTTTCATTTTAGAAAACAGCTTTTATTCTGTCAGGCTCCTGAGAAAGCTCCTTAGGCTAAGTGCATGTAAAATAATTGAGGACTGAATAAAGAACAATAACAATTAATTTCCTTGGTTAACATACTTGCCCATCCCTAGAGTAAAATTAAATGCTAGTTAATATGGTACTTTCAGGTCCTTCCCACAAGTAGCAGCTCAGGCCAGCATGTATAGTGTCCTTTTTTTTAGAGAAAAACATATGTTTTGTAGGAATAATCGTGCTGCAAATTTGTCCTGATTAATATTATTCTTCCTGAGTTACCAGCTCTGCTGTAACCTGGCACAGATCTTCCAAACCCTCCAAAGTGATGTCTTTGAGATTGGAAGTTGGTCTCGCTCTGTTGCTCCCAGCCCTACTGTGTACATTTGATTCTGCTCTCCTGCATTTCCCCCTGGACAGCTTTGGCCATGAGAAGCCTTTCTCTTGCCACTTCCATAGGTCAGAGCCAGTCCCAGAAACCCAGCACTGATCCTTGTCCAGAGTCCGCACAAGGGAAACTCGGCCTCTGCTGAACTCCAGTAGCAAGAGCTGGATGTTGGGATAGTAACTACAGGACCTAAACACACTGGTTGCTAAAACAAACTATTGCTTTTCATCAGATTATGTGGGTAGTGCTCTACAGCTCTCCTCAGCCAGGAGATTTCTGCTTACCTAGAAATCCCAGGCAGCTCGGTGACACACCTCATTTCCCAGCTGCCAGGCTGGAAGTGAGAGGCATCATTTGCCCTTAGCCCAGACTAATTCCTATGAAGCACCAGACACTAGGTTATGCCTTTAAAGCTCAAATCATTCTCCAAGCCTGCAAATGAAATACTTTCCAAATGGCTTCCATCACTTAAAAAACTTCTGAAGTACTTAGAACAATGAAAAAATCATCATGATACTAAACCCCAGCATAAACCTGCAGCAAGAGCTGTGAGATGCTGGTATAGCATCACTGCAGTCCTGTGCATCCACAGACGCCCCCAGGAGCCCCTACCTGTTCCCTAACAGGGAAAAAAATGCAAATTTATTTCATGCACAGCCTTGGTGACCTGGGGAAACCAAGGAAAGTGAAGGGTAAATACCAGGAGGCCTGGTCTTTCCCCAATGAGTTCTTTTTCCAGTGCTTGCCAAATGCTGATGAGGTCTGGTCTGTCTCCTGCTGTGCTGAGGGTTGAGACCAGCAGCCAGAGCCATGGTAAGGAACGATACCCAAAGGCAGGTAGCGATCCCTGCTTTCCAGAGCAGGAGCATCCTTAAATTCTCTGGGTCCTGCTGAAGTTTTATCATGGGGTTTTGCATAACTCAGTGTCAGGTAGATGTTGAAATACAGTCAGAAAAGCAGATAATTATCATCCCAGTAGGGAGCCTGGGGGAGGGATGCCAAATCCAGAGGTGGCAGGTGCTGGGGATTTCAAGTGGTGACGACAGCAGCTCCGCTGGCTGCCACTCAGCTGGGGCAGTGCAGGTCTTTCTGCTTTTCATTGTCACGGTCTGAAAATAGCTCCTGGATAACACACTCCCAACACGAAGCGATGTGCAAGGCTGAGTACCGCGAGCCGGTGTCGAGAGCCGTGCGGAAGGCAGTGTAGGAGCAGACCAAACCGCCTATTCTGACTCCATTCCCAGAGTCTAATATTAACTCACCTGCGTGTATGACAGCCCTCCTGGCAGGCAGCCACAAGGCCTTTTTTTTTTTTCCCCTTCTCGGCTCACACAGCTCCCTTATGGCAGTGACAGCCCAATTATCCGAGCTTTTCCCATCTTCTCTGCTCCTGTCGGCTTGGCTTGTGCTGAAGCGTTCTCCGGGAAAGATCGGTGTGTTTTAGCAGATGGACGAAGGCTGAAGAGCAAATTGTTTTAATCAACCTCCCGTTTTTTTGGGGGGACACCGAGTACTTACTGAAGTGGTAAAGCAGCATCTGTAATTTCACAAGGCAGCAGGCTTGTCTCTAAGGAGCTTCTGTGGTTTCTTGGATGCCGTGGATACGGGCAATTAACTCGCAACACAAACTTGGCCTTTCCCCAAGGGTATTTGTACTTGCTGCCTGTTCCAGAATATGTGGAGGATCCACAGATTGCGTAAGCTAGTGAGCAAAAAAGGACTGGCTTCTTCAGCCATTCCTGGCATTGTGGTCCTCTGGATGACATGCCAGGGACAATCGCATTCTCTAGTGGTGTTGGGGACCATGAGTGGTGGTTCCATCAGACTAGCTAGCAAGGGGGCCATTTGAATGCAATGGTGCAGGTGGTGTGACAAATATTGTATTCAGCAGGGGAAATAAAGCTGGCTTCTGTGGCCATTTCCAGGATTGGTTCCCTGATCTTCTGAGCAGGGCTCCACTGTGACCTTTGTTTAGTATGGGCTCAGGAACGAGCAGAATTGAGTCTTCTCAAGATCAGACAGAGATTGCTTTCTGTGGATATGATCAGAATCTGGTTCCTTTGGTGTTGGTTTAAAACGTGGTTTAGTTTGTGTGTTCTTAAACATTGTTAGTGGAGGTATTCCCTTTGGTGGATCCTGCTAGCTGTGTGAGGTGCTGTATAGTAGGTGATTTTCACTTTTTACTTCATGGATACGTGGGAATCCATGGTCCACGAAGAAAAAGCCACAGGTCAGCAGTATGAGGAGGCAGGCAGGCAGCCAGCTTGGAGGATGGGAAGCCTGATGCACCACTGTTGCTTTAGCAGCAGTTTCCATGAAGGACATTATTACACTGTAAAGAGGCAGCCTGGGAACCATCCTATCTGCTCCCAGTCTAAAGGGCAGTCCAGGGTTGCCTTCTTTTGGGAGTGACAGTGTAATAAAACACTTTTGTGATAAATTTAAGGTATGTCAAGGCCCATAGAAAGTGAAAGATGCTGTTCCCTTCTTTCGGTTTGACTGCGGGCAGATGCTGTCCAGCCAACACAGGACACCACCAAGAAGGGCAGTGCTGTAGAGGTCAGCCAGTCCTTTCTACCCCTGTGCTTTCAGCTCCCTGAAGCAGATCAGCCAGGTCCTGCCTGAAGGTCCTGGGACAAGCAAATGGCTTGAAGTGATCAAGATGTTTCTGGGGTATGTGCAGACACCCACTGCTCCTTATGGTGTTAGCAGACTCTCCGCATCATGGTGGGAATTACCATGTGGGCTAATTCTTGTGTTCCCCTGACAGGGACAAAATCATTTTGTCAGCCTACTTGTCTTTTCTCCCATCCCCTCTTATTGCCACCCTGCTTGTGGGAAGGTTCCTCAGGTCAGGAAACTAAGGCTTGAGGACTCTTACTGGTCATATCCCAGCAGGATTACTCCTACTCCATTCCCATAGCTGGACACTTGAGCCATTTGCCTTGCTTCCTGTGGGTATGCATGTATAGCTAGAAGGGGGGCTAAATCCCATGAAAAGGTGCTTGCAGTTCAGTGGCAGTGTGAATTGTTAAGCACCAATGGCTTTTCTTTGCATGAAAGAAACTGCATGCAAGAGAAATTGTTAATTATCACAGCACACATTTTTATTGCTAATGATTTGGGTTGTTCTGAGTGGCAATAGGAACTGTCTGTGGGTGTGTGGGTGGATAACAGATAGTTAGGAGATGTTATAATTTGTATTACTGCTTTTGCTTGGCCAAGAGTGTCATGGATCTGCTCTGTTTGTCACTGGCTCCTGTAACAGTTAAGCAAGGCTGTCGTTTGTGCTGAGCTGGGTTATGTAGAACAAAGGAACTTCCAAACTTGCCTAAGGAATTGGTCACCTGGTGACAGCCACACAGATTGGCATCCTGGAAGGTGTTTGCACATTTATAGGTCCACAAAGCTGTATCTGATTGGCCTCCTGTCTCTCTGCAGTATCATAGATATGAGCTGCAGGTTGTGCTTGATCCTGTTGTTCCCCCTCTTCAATGCTTCACATCTGGGCACTTCAACGATGTGGGCATTTTTTCCCCATATCCCCAGCACTGGGGAAGATGCTCTGCACCTTTTCTTTGACTATGGACCCTCCTTTGCCTAGGAGCTGCCACAAATGCCTGCAGCCCATGTGATGGAGAAGCACCCCTCTGAACACAGCCCATCTATCATAGCCCTCAATCAGCCCCTGTGCTGCTGCCATGGCACCCTGCAGCAAAAGGACATGTGGTTCCTCTCCTCTCTCCTGTGTGTCTGTAGAATGAATCGAGACTGAAAGGAGGTGTGAGAACACTCAGAAAACGTCCTCTGTGGGCTGAATGTCTGGATCCACTGTCACTGGGGACTGCAGCTCACCAAGGCTTTGAGTCCTCACTGAAGGGACATCAACAAAGGAGCCTCATGGTGGAAAAAAGGGCTTTTCTGCCTGACACCCTTCCCTGACTTTATTTGTAGGCTTGGTTGGTTTGTGTACGTGTCCTTAAACAGTTGTCAGGGTGTGCTTCTGCATCACCCGGGGGAAAGCAAAAGCTGTGGAGGGGTGAAATGCAGCCCTCCAACCCAGCTCCATGTTGGTTGCTACTGTTAAAATATGACTAATGCTAAAAATAATTCTGGTGTTGCTATAGAAACTTGCACTGTTGCTACGTGTGAACCTGGAGAGAATTGTACCCTCACCAATACCTTGTTTTTCTTCTTCCCTCAGCTACACTCACCCCTAAGCAATATGAGCACAGGAACATCAGACCTTGCTGAGTTGCCTGTGGCTTTTTTTCTTTTTTTGTTGTGCTGGGGGACAGAAAGGGAGGTCACTATTTAACCTATCCTCTGTCTACCTATCCACTATTATTTTCCAGTGCTTTCACTCCCCTCTGACATAGTTTTTGAGTCCATGGCTATCTTGTCTGTTGGCCTCCCTCTGCTCCTTCCTTAGGTCTGATGTGGCTTTGGGCAGTCCACACAGGGAGCAGAAGGAATGGGTCTCCTTCTTGCTCTTTCAGTGCCTTGCTTGGCCCTCCTCAATGCACTGCCAGGTTTTCCTTGCTTTCCATCTGTAGTGGAGGAAGATAATCTGTTGTAAACTTCCTTCGGTTCTAGAGATGAAAAGGGCTTTTGTATTTGTTAACTTGTCAAGGGTGCCCCAATCTGCCATCCCCATCTTCCTGTCCCTCCCAGCTTTGGTAGCTAATTTGCAGGAAGCTGAAGTCTTCCAAGCTTTTTAGAAGAAACCAACCAAGGGATCAGTTTACATTTTCCAAGCTGGACTGACAAATGCTGGAAACTTCCATTCAAATTGAAAAAGAAGCTGTGACAAACCCAGGTACTGAAAGATCACAGCCCTTGAAGGCCAGTCTGGCTCCTGTACAAATTACCCTCCAAGGCAGGGCGAACTTTTCCGCTCAATCCTGCCAGGGCTCTTTCTTAGCTTCATTGATCACCATGACTTGGGATTTAGGAAGGAGCGATGACCCCGTGCCTCTGCTCCAGATTTACAGCTCGTCCCCAGTGTGAGGTGGAGCAGAGCATGGACCGTGATCACATTTCACCGTCATGATGCTATCTCATGGCGGTGGCCTGGGGAAGATGCATCAGAAAGCAGAGAGAGAGGAATTTTTGTTTCCTGGAAAAAAAAGCTTCATTTAAATCCCTCTCAAGTCTGTTTGTTGCTTTGAAAGCCTTTCTTACCATGGGAATTTAAAATGGATTTTAGCATTTTTTTTTTACCTCAGACCTGAGGGTTTGCATCCCTCTAGCATTGATACAAGTCAGTACCTGGAGATCATTCACAGCAGCAGAAGGTTGCTCAGGTGGGCAGGGGCCTCTGGAGACCATCAAGTCCTGCCTTTGCTCAAATCTGGGTCAGCAAGAGCTGTGCTCCTGTGATAAAAGCTGCCCCCGTCCCAGGGAACCGAGGAGCAAGTGAGATGAGAAATGGGATCCGTACTGCCAGGATGCCTTTTCAGACATGAACACATTTAATCAGACCTTTGGATACCTACAGAAGGTAGTTGTGACCGGGGAATGGATACACCTTCACACACAAGCTTTCTTACACTGCAGGGCAGAGTTTAACATCTTCCATTTAACAGTGCTGCACTGGATTAGACAAAGTTTGGAGCCAGTGTGATTTCCTTTGGTTTTGTAAATATTTATCCGACTCTTTCCATTCTCTGAAACACCGTATTGGTCTTTGTGATGCATGAGACAGCTTATTGAGCTGGGGATCGGCAACTGGAGCGTTAGCTGGGTGATGGAGGGGAGAGAGCTTTCCCCGGCTCCAGCTGAAGCAAAGACCCTGCTCTGCAAGAACTTGTGACTTGTTTACATCTGTAGCCCGTTTCTCTGTAAACAAGACTTTTGGGGCTGGTACATGTGGCGTCATGCTGGGAAAATCATTTCAGCTATCGCCCTTCCGGTGCTGGGGAGACAAAAAGGTCCTGCTCTCTGTCAGACTTGGGAGGGATGGCTTTTCTGAATTGTTTTTCTGCAGAGCAGCTCCTCTACCAGTACCCAGACTTCTTAGGGTGCCAAAAAAGGGTTAAGAATAGAAAGAGAAGCTTCTGGGAACTACCCTTTCCACTGAGACACAGGAACATGTGTTATTCTCTGCACCTTTGGCAAACATGGACAACATGACTCTCCCCACCTACGTGTGATTGCCAGCTGATCCTCTTTCTGTCTGCCTCTCAGCATCAAGCTGATCGAACCTGTCCTACAGTCACTCCACCAAATCTTTCTCCTGGCTTGGTGCCACCTTGTTTCCCATCTTTTGGTAGAGCAGAGGGTCATTCCCTCCACAGGGAAAGATCCCATGAGCTTGATGTTGCAGTGCAAAAGGTTGCATGGTGAGGAACAAGTTGTGTCCCATCCCATCTCTGCGTTAGATGGGCTGTACACAGCACACTTTTGTTTAAAACTTGGCAACTCAGCATTGCTTGCAATCAGATGAGCTTTGCTGTTGAACCATCAAATAGTTTGGTTAAATATCAAACTGTGATTCAGCTTGTCCAAACATCATTGAAGCTGGATGAAGTCTCATTTAGGATGTGGCTTGATGAACCAGAATCCAAAGATCAAACAAGTTTTGTGGTTTTTAATGTGACTATTGGACTTGATCTTCCTCTTTCAAAGTCAGTAAAAGTAGGATCCAGCCTTTTTGCCATGCTTAGGGTAAGTGGATTTGGGTAAAGCAGGAACCAGCCCAGACCTAGCATCAGCCTTGACCTCAACCTCTTGAGAAGGCTGAATCGAAAAAAAAGAAACAACCCCACCTAGGCTGGCTTTTCTTCAAGACATTTCCATTTTCACAGCAGTTGCAATTTCTGATATCAAGCTCCTGAGAGACACTGTCCTGTGGGAATTCCTGTCTGGTGGGAAGTAGGAGCTAAATCACAATAAATTTGTTCACAAGATTAATGGCCAGTGGTATGGATGCCAAGGATTTCATCACAGTAGTATCTAACACTTACGTGCCTAGCATTTTAAGTGTGCATAGTAATTAATACACAAACGTAAGTAGGGTAGGGACTAAATAGCCAAGTATGAATCTAAACCCCTTTCCTTGGCTGAAGTTCCAATATACAGGTTCTGCCTTAATCTTTTAAGTACATAACTGGGAGCTTTTCATCTGGACGGAGTATAGGGAACTGGAGTTATAACTTGAACTCTCCCTATTTCTCCTGCCGCTTGCTGGAGGAAACCCAAAAGGTACGGTGTTGGATTTCCTTCAAAGGACATTAGACCATTGGACAGTCTCAAAACCCTAAATGTAGATGGAAAACTCCATGAGAACCAGCTCCCTCGTGGTATCCCAGTGTTTGGTGTCATCGTCTCATGTAAGTATAAATAAGCCCTTCCTGAAGGCTGGATTCAAGTTCAATTCCAAAAGTGGCCCCAGGCCAGCATTTCTGTTGGGACAATTTCTACTGTATTTCTGGCAAAACTTTCCCAGCTTTAGTACTCACCAGATACCAGTTTCACTGATCAGTAGTCCTGGGCTCCTCAAATCTGTTGGCCTGCATTACAAAGCAGGTAATTAGTTTGGCAAGGAGGCCATCATTAATGTGTCATTCTAGCGCGGTTTCAAAGAGAGGAAGGAGTGTTTTGATCTGAAGGAGCAGGGCTGGCTTTCGTACAGAACCTCATGCACTCTGTATTTCATGTAGGTAATGCATATGTACACTCTCTTTCCCTCAATTTTCCATTTGAAGTTTGGATGTACCAACACATTGCGTCTATCATACTTCATCAGTCTTCTTTAATTAGCTGGTACAATCATCAGGGTAAGAACATTTAGCACATGAGGCAGCTCCAGTACACTTAATGAATAATAACAAATGCAGTTTCCCAATTTTATTTTATTTTTATCCTCTCTTACAAAAGAACGTGCTATTAGCTTCTTCAGCAACCTGCCCTTCACACTGCCCCAAGGACAGGGTCCCAGATGGGCTTAGCCACTGCAGCCTGCATCCCAGGCTTTGGACAGACTCTCTAGCAGTACAGGAGTGTTTATGGGATCTAATATAACTTCTCTGTGGATATAAAGAGTGTGTCATCTTCTCACTGGTGCACGTAATCAAAGTTGGACCTGTGGTGTTTCCAGATTTTACATGCTATTATCTTGCCTGCATCCTGCTGTATGGAAACAGAGGAGTGCTCTTGCATAGTGTAGACAGTTTAATAGTCACAAGTCAAGGCTGGGTCTCTCATGCCTCCTGGCTTTGGGTTGTTCGCTTTGCTTGGGCTGCCCTATGTCACTGTGTATCAATTAACACATAGAGAACGGGGCTTGGAGATGCTCAGCTGCTTCTTGCAGAACCCTTTGAGATCGATGGAAGAAAGCTGTCATGTCTTAGGAAGTAGCTGCATTAAAGTGGTAATTCTTAGTGTTTAAACAGGGTCTGATGACAGATGGGATTAAAAGCAAGGAGCTTGTTATGAGGTTTTAATAACTGTGACAGACCTGGGGAAGGTGGTGTGGGGTGTGTAAGTGATCCAGCAAAGGCAGAAGCACATGATGCTGGATGACAGCTGTTAGCATTGCCCAGGAGGGAGATAAGATTATTTTGCAAGAAATTGTGTGAGTGTTTTGGGGAAAAGGGAAGAGGAGAAAAAAAAAAAAGCAGAGGAGAAGTTGACATACCCACTGTTCTGTCATTTAATAGAACTACTCCTGACAGCACACATTAGTGCCAGATAATGTGGCCACTAAATATAGGGGGGAAAATATCTCAGTGTTACTGTCAGGCTGTGAACTAAGGGAAGAAGAGACCCTTATTGCTGTTAGACCTGGGCATTGCAGAATTTGCAGGTTGAAAACCAATGAGGTTTTCTCCTCCTTCATGTGTCTTCCCTAGTCCTTACTCCTTCTCGTAGTTCCTCCCAGAAGGAGCGGAAGGGATGTCCCTCAGAGCTGAAAAAAATGGCTCTAAGTTCTGCAGAGAGCAGTGGCAGGGCTGTGCGCTTGCAAAGATGCTGCCATGTACAGAGACATATGGGGATGCACCTGCCTGGGTTTGCTGAGGAAGAGACTCATGGGGGTGGAGGTGTTGGCTTGCTTGCTTGGAGGGATCCCCTCTCAGCTCCACGATTTCTGCCGTCAGAGAGAGAGGAATCACAGTGGCTCACATGGGCAATAGGATCCATGTGTGTCTGGAGCAGTTGCACCCAAGTGATGCACGCAGAGAAAGAAAGGCCATACATGGAGCTTAGAGATAAGTGAGGGAGAAAGACGCCCTTGCTGCATGTGGTGGGATAGAGTTGGGTAGGATACAGTTGTGTTGGAGAAGGGACCAGCATTTCTGAAAGGCAGAGGTGATAAAGAAATGGCTCAGGTGGTTGCAAGGCTCGTTTCTCTACCCCTCTGTCTACCCTTGCTATTGGCAATAGCACCCTGAAAAGGCTGCAGAACGGCACTACTGTCTCACTAAATTTGTCTCGATGAACTAAATGTCTTCAGTAGCCCTTGTTCAGACCTGGTGCCATTAATAGCCAGGGAAGAACTTGCTATAGTCTTCCACCAGCCTTGTGAATAGCACAATTTTGGCTCCATCACAACAGTTTGAACATTAAGGAGCTGGGGCTTGCAATGACCAATAAAACAGCAGGTCTGTCATTGAAAATGAGTCTGTGACTTGGTGTGTTTTGACCTATTAAAGTCTTGGCCTTTTGCAGCTGCATCAGGATACAGCCTGGTGGCTGTGCTGCCCCAGTCCTGAAATGTGTCCATGATCTGAGCTAGGGACATCTGAAACCCAGGCAAGGCAAGGCTGCATCAGCAAACTTGCAGGGGACTCATAAGGTTGCTCCTATGATACAGAGTAGAAGACAGCTGCCTCTGCTTTTAACATGAAATTGAGTTTCACCTAAGCAACAGATCCCATTTTGTAGAGTGCATCCTTTATCTAGGAACATCCAAGATGGAGCCTGCAGTTCCCATGAGCTACTTTTGTGTGCCAAGAGAAGAGGCGGCTCTTCAGCTGAGGTCCCAGATGCATTCTGCTTCTTCAGAAAATAGGGTTTAGTTAAAATGTGGATCTGGAGCTACCCAATTTTAGCAAGTCTGGAGTCCTGAGGAGCTTCAGTGACTGATCACAGCAGGAAGTGAATTGGCTCTAAGCCTTAAAGGCTGCAGAGATACATCCTTATATATAGCCTCTCTGTGTATATGTGTGTGTGTATATATATATTATATGCATATGTAGTTATATATCTTTTTAGGTCATTTGAGATACTTCCTAGTCTAAGGCAATTCCTAAAAAGAAGTTCTACAGCCTTCAGCTTACTGTTAAGGAACAGATGATCTTCTGGTGTAAGGGTCATTCTCTTCCAAAGCCGGCTTTGCTTTCAACTTCTGTATTTCTTGCATGGGGATTTTTTTCTCCTCTCATGCTATATTCTACTCATGAAAGCTACGTGGAACTGGAGTCTCAGTTGATCTTTTTGCTCATTTCCACCCACAGAAATCTGTCTTTTTTAACATCCTAAATACCTTGGTAACAAGATCATGGATCTTGATTTGAAATGAATGTTTAAAAGAAAGTATTTTTTTCCTCCCTTTCCTTTTCCAGATGTGAACACCATCACAGAGGTAAAGACATGTACCTCCACCCAAAAGACTGAGAGGATTTCAGAACCTGTGTTCCCTTTGGTCTCTTTCCTAACAGGGAATTTAATCAGATTTCTTCACTTCAGACTAAGGCTGGTAATTCAAAGCACTGGAGAAAAGGAGATCTGCCTTTTGCTCTCATTCAAAGCACATTGAAACCAGTGCAGGGTCTGGAATTAACTTCAAGGGATGTCAGCTCAGATCTCTGGCCCGTAGCTGTGCAAATTTTATCCCACTGTGAGCCCTGGGCTTCTGATGGGGCCATCTGAGAGCAACTCTTCCTGTCCAGCTGCATCAGGGGTAGCTGTCCTTGCTGCTCGACCCCAAGTGCCACCTATCAGCCCAGAACCTCCTTCCCAACAGGCAGGTCTTCGCACCCCGCAGCGGCACAGCAGCCAGAGTAGTGACCAGCACAACCTTAGTCCTTTTCTTTGTGCCATGCTGGAGCTCCTGACCATTCACTGGTCTCCACAGCAACACTTTCTGTAGTCCTGGCAGGGGATTAGGGATAAATATGTGCAGAAATGGGGTTTCTTTTGATGGACAAAGATCTCTCTTACTAGAAAGCAAGTGAAAATAACACTGGGGATAGTCTGCAATCTGCAAACTGCTCTCTGAATTTAGTTCTGGATTTTTAGACCCCTCAACAGAGGGTATAAAAGGTACATCAGCTTTGCATGGCTGTGTGATTATGACAAATGCATGTGTATGTTAAAAGCGAGTTAATGGTATCAATTGACCTGGGTTGTTTCATTGCTACTAGTTTGCTTTTGAGAAAGAATAGTTTTGTTTCCCATGTTATTAGTGCTTTAAGGTGATTTGAAGTGGGTTTCCTGACCATAGCTTCTTGTTTGGTGGTTTCGAACCCAAACCTGGCTTGAACACCTTGAAAGTTGCAGTGCAGAATCAAATATGGATCAGGCTGGAGTGTAGTGATGTGGGAAAGGTCTCAATAACAGGTTAACAATGTGATGTGCATACAGCAAGATACATATAGGGACAGAAGTTTATGGTGTAGCAGGCAGAGAGGGGCATAACAATATCAGGATCACTGAGATCTGTACCCACGCTCAAATAATAGAAAATATCCCTGTGCAACAATAGATGAAATAGGGTTGCAGTTGGATGTACAGGTGTTTGTAGGTCTAAAGTCTCAACTACATTGCTCCAGGTGCCTTGGTGGATGGTTGCCAGGAAAGCCAGCAGTGTCCTGGGCTGCATCAAAAGCAGCATGACCAGCAGGTCAAGGGAGGGGATTCTCCCCCTCTACTCCATTCTCATGAGACCCCACCTGGAGTACTGTCCAGTTCTGGAGTCTCCAACATAAGAAGTTCATGGAGCTGTTAGAGTGAGTCCAGAGGAGGCCACAAAGATGATCAGAGGCCTGCAGCACCTCTGCTATGAAGACAGGCTGAGAGAGATGGGGTTGTTCAGCCTGGAGAAGAGAAGGCTTTGGGGAGACCTCATAGCAGCTTTCCAGTACCTGAAGGGCCTACAGGAAAGCTGGAGAGGGAATTTTTACAAGAGCATGTGGTGATAGGACAAGGGAAAATGGTTTCAAACTGAAAAGCGGGTAGATTTATATTGAATATTAGGATTGAATATTATTCTTAGCTGTGAAGTTGGTGAGACACTGGTACAGGGTGCCCAGAGAAGCTGTGGCTGTCCCCTCTTTGGCAGTATTCAAGACCAGGTTGGATGGGGCTTGGAGCAATCTGGTCCAGTGGGAGGTGTCCCTGCCCATGGCAGGGGAGTTGGAACGAGATGATCTTTAAGGTCCCCTCCAACCCAAACCATTCCATGATTCTATGATTCTAATATCATAGAGTGTGTAATACAATTACATATTTTCAAGCAAACCTTCCTGACTGCTTTGCACAACTGTGTAGATCCATTAACTGAACCAGGAGTTCCTGTGTTACAATAAAGCCAGCCATTCCTGGGGCTGCACAGCCATTCAAACACCCTGTACAGGGAATGAGTTAGGAATACCAGTAACATTGCAAAAAGATTTGTCATGGTGAAGAAATCAGAAATGGTGTGAGATCATCTAGCACTAGCTGTCATTGCCTTGTAAAATCCTGTGGTTCATAAGGAGTGTCAGATGTGACTTAGGTAGCAAGGTAGTTAGTATCTCTGCCTAGTGTCCCCCAGGTAACCCCATGCTTTTGGAAACTGTCAGCAAAATCTGACTTAATGAGCACAAAGTCCTTTTGGATGAAGGTGTGGGGGGAAGATTTCTTGCTTATCCAGGTTCTTCTGTCTCTGTCACAAGAGCTGAGAGCTTTTCAGTTAAGGAAACAGACTTAGCAGTTATCATGCAAAACCCGAATTAAATAAAATAAGGGGCATCCTAGAAAAGAATGACTGATTTCACCTGGAGAAGGTGATCTGGAACCCCAGGGACAGGTTCTTCTTATGTTCTCAGAGAACATGAATGCACCTGAGGATGCTGAGGTAAAAAAAAAATTTAGAAAGGAAAAAGGAAAGTGAGACTGTCTTCTGACATACATTCCACAAATGAGGATTTTATGATTTGTAAGTCCACACTGTGCTACCATCCTCAAAGTTGCACACATGTAGCCGAGGTCAGATTTTGCCTCAAGACCATCATCATAGTTGTGGTAGCTAAACTGCCTCTCCAAGAACTGATGCTTGTGGTCATCAGCTAATTACACAGTGGGGTGGTGGCAGCTGCTGTCTTCCCTGAGATGGGGTGAGGACACTGAACCATTAAGTGGCAAAGGTGGATACATCAGCACTTTCTTCTGAAGCAGCTTGGGAAGAAATTGGGTTCCTGTAAAGGAGCTCCTGCTCTTTGTTTCCTTTTCTCGAGCAGTTACATTCCAAACACCATTTGCTGTCCAATGTGGCTGGCGCAGAGCTGTGCTGCCTCATCTGCACCCACATCCTTTGATGTTGTAGGAAGAGGTAAGTGAGCTCCACACGGGACAGTGAGTGACACCAGGCAAACCTGAGTGCAAAATCCACCAGCTGCCCCAGGCATGACTGTGGCTGCTGAGAAGCAGGAGCGCAAGATGAACACCTCCGATGACTACCCATAAGCAAAATGTAAGTGAAAAAGAAATTTGTTTTTTGAAGACATTTGTGAAGGAGAGTGATGTTAAGGTAGGGAAGTGTTCTCATGTGGGTATTTGTGTGAGAGATGGCAGCAACCAGGGAGTGACAATCACTTAGAGCAGAGTAATAAAGAGCCTGGAGGAAACTGCGCGTGGAAGATGTGGCAACTGTTAAGAAAATGACTGTAAAAATGACTGCTTTGTTACTCAATAGCTCCCCTCCTTTCTTCTGGGCTGACACATTGCATGTGCTTACCAAACTAACAAAAACCTGTCAGCTGGATTTCGTATCACCTTATGCCTCCACAACAATTAAGTCCCAATCACTGACTCTCTATGCCAGGGGATGATCCAAGATGCAGGAAAAACATGACTGGGTGATTTCAGCAGTTTATAGGAACTGTAATCAGAACAGCAAGGAGAGCACCCTGACCTGGTGTGCTCTCTCTTGACCAGCAGTCCAAAACGTGTCACTGAGACCCTATGAGATTCGTGCTCTCCTCTGCGAGCAGAGCATGCCTTGCTAATTAAGAAGTCATGTTTCCAGGGGGTCATTAGTGTTCATTAGTGTTGGTGGGGAAGTATTGATGCTGCTCTTGGAAAAGGAGATGAGCAAGGCAGAGCTATTCTGACACGTGGCCCGTAAAAAAGAGAGGAAGTTGCACAAACAGATATTTTTCAAGTGGAAAGGGATGAAATCAATGGGGAAAAGAGTAATTGTTCCTAGTTCAGAAGAGCATGTTCCAGACGGTGGGGAGGAAAACCCATTTTCCGAGAGCAGTGTGGCTGGGCATTTTTCAGCTGAAGGATCCTGAAAGTAGATATAATTGATTGTGTCCATTTGGAGGTGAAAATGAAGATAACCATACTAAAATAATCATGATGAAGTCAAGGCTTTTTCTACTCACAATATTTTTTTTCCTTATCTGATTCCCACCTGCAGCTGGGAGCTGGCTTGTTTTTATTGTGTTGAAAGATCTAGTTGCCTGAGATCCTTCCAGTAATGCTTGAAGCAAGGTTTCCTTCCAGATTGTTGTCATTAGTTTTCAGATACAGCTGGATCTGTGTGAAAATTCAGCTTTCTACCACAGACATTTTCAGTGACCAAAACATAGCATTGCTTGAAGTTTCTAGGGACAAAACAAAGTAAACCAGATTTCTACAAGTCAGCATGATAGCCAGTCTTGCTGTAATGCAGGCTTTTAAGAGGGTGTGCATTTCAAAGATCATTTATGCCCCATAGGGAGGACAGAAACTTCCAAATGCTAAAATGAGGTTGAAAAGGGGAGAAGAACAGAATGTTTTTCAGATTTAATTTGGGACCAACCCAAAGGATACCCATGAAAGAGGTGGGGGGAAGGAAATGTCAAAACACATCTTTCCAGCAATGCTGATTCTTTTGCGTTTTGTAGATAATGGTTAAGAGAACATGTTTATTTTTATGGTACATCAGACATGTGCTTTGTGCCCACAGACACAACTTAAATGCCATGTCCTTGCCCAAAGGAGCCTTGTATTGAACTGAGTCCCTTTATTTTATAGAGACATGTCTGGTGATAAACAAATTGCACATAGTTTTTCTTTCCACTCACGCAAGCAATTATTGTACACGACACGAAATTGGGCCAGTTGGTTGCATTGTTAGGTTCTTGAATTCTTCCATCTGCGCAGATGCTGCCCACAGGGATGTTCCCCAGAGCACAGCTGGGCACGTCCAGAGAAGTATTAACGCCAAGCTTTAGTAGGGGTTTTTAATCCCCACCATCTCTGAAGCCTTTGCATAAAGAGCTCCAGGTGGCTACAGAGATCCATCCATATAACTTCTCAAATGGACCCAGAGTCTCCCCTACAAGTGGAGTTAAACTCTGGTTACAACGTCCTTTAGAGAGGGAAGCAGTAAGACACAGAGCAACAGCCTGCAGTTATCTGTGGCAAAGGAGAGGGAGGGATGTCAGGAGGACCGGGGCAGGGAGTGTTGGGGAAGAGGCTGGAGCAGCAGTGATGTCTCAGCAGGCTGGCAGGGAGAGACTTGTCCAAGTGTGGGGAGGATGCAGTGAAGAGTCAGAAGCCAAGCCCATGAGCTGCAGGGAGGTGCTGGTTTTTCTCCCTGATATATATCCACCGTTCTGCAGCAGCAGTGAGCTCTGGTGGAAACAGGCTGGTGTCCAAGTGGTCCTCATTCATGAACAAATAGCGTGGCACTGCAGCTGGTGGAAGGCAGCTCCATGGGGAGCCTTTGCTCACTCTTCCCCACTTCAGCCTTTGTGGAAAGCAGTCTGTGCAGGCACCGGTTCTGTGGGGTGGTTTCAGACCTTGTCAGTTGTAGAACCACATCAGGTGTGCTCTGGTTATTGGTGATATGACTTTTATTTGACATTGTAATTGTAGCCACGAGAAAAATTTAGCAAGGTATGTGTACCCAGGAGTGGACTTCTCCTAAAGACTCCATATCCTGATGAGAGGGAAGTATAGAGAATATGAAAAGAAATGAGACACCAGGTTCAAAAGCATCTGCAGGGTTCCAGGGACAAGCAGGAGCACCCACCTCTTCAGAAGCTGTGATACAAACTCTCATGCTTGCTTTTCTCATAAACCGGCTGTATTCTATCCAACATTGCTCATGACATGATACCCTCAATGTCTGCTTCAGGCAATCCTTTTCTTCCAGCCTCTGAATCAGTTGTGGAAAACTTGCAGCTCCTGAGCAGATTTGAGAGCCGAGATATGATGGAGAAGGTGGCTGCACACCTGGTGTAGGAGAGTCACTGCTCTCAGTTGCCATTTGTTATTTTTATTCCCCATTTGTGACCATTTAAGGCTGAGAGGTTTGGTTTCCTGGTCCTTATTTTTCCTAACACTTGCTCTACCACGCATGCCATTTCTGCTGGCTTCCTGCTAGATAAATGGTGTATTTTCTATATTAAAACTGGCAATAGCATACACCTTTCTCAGTAAAATGTTTCTCAATACTGGGTGTATAGGAATGGCATCCTCATTGGTATTTGTCTGCCTTAAGTTTCTATGGCCTTCTTATTGCTGTGTCACCTTGGTGTGCTGGGAATAGCCCCTGCAGCAGTGTTTGTAGAGAGCAGGACCCAAACTCTGACCTCCTCTTGGAGATTTGCAGGAAAGGTGGTTGCGTGCAGCTGCAGATCAATGTTTGCACAAGGAGAGCAATAAATTTCAGGCTCTCATATCATTAAATCGTGCAGTTTGGTCTGGGATTCTCTCCTGATCTCAACGACTCTTTGTTAATAGTTGAGAAGGCCTTGGCAGATTCTTAACTGGTTAATAAATAACTCAGGGAAGAGAAGGTTTCTTTTCTAAATTACAGATTAGTTTGCTTTATTTGTAGTGATGTTCCTCATAAGTGCCTTATTAAATTTCTTGAGGGTATAAGTCAAACAGCAACAGGCTAGTGGCATTGAAATCGCTTGTGCTCTTTTTTGTGTTAAGCCAAGGCAACTTTCAGTCGCTTGCCTCCTATGAAATATGTTATACATTTAAATATGCTATCATAAGCAAAGATTGAGAAGGCATATGGAACTTGGTCACAGAGTCTGTCCTCTTGCAAAATCTGATTACAAATTCCAAGTGATGTCATCTCAGGTATGAAATACTTCCAGCCAGAAGAGATCAGCTTATTTTCCTAACAGCATTCCTGAGAACTACTGCCCGTGAATCTGGAATTCTGCAATTGATTTTGTTTCTCCATCTGTTGAAACAGCCCTAGCAAAGAGTGTTCATTCTCCCATCCCCCTGAATTATTTGCTGAATGTTTCTTTCATCTTAGATCACAGACAGACAAGCATCAGCTCACGAGGTGTCATGTACCAGCTACTGAATATAGAGCTGTAATAAGCATAAAACACAGGCTCTGCTTCTTTAATTAGTTCATGCATCTGCTTTGTTAGCTGATCAGAAGTCCAAGAGCATAGGGAGTATTTGGCCCAGGACACTGATAGCCATGCAGTGAGATCATTGCAATCCTTTCCAAGAGTGAAGGTTAAGGAATTCTCCTCCTAGGTCCCAAAATAGATTTCCTGTTGAAAACCCAGATAGTTACACTATTGCGGTATCACATAGCCACTTCTTGCCATTATGCAGAGAGTTGTGAACTTTGGTGGAGTCTATACCCTCATGCACGTGACTTCCAATAAACCCTCAGCTGGGGCTGAGGCAGTGTGATTGCTGTGCTCTTGCCATCTCACAGCTCTGCAGATGTGTCCCTCGTAAGCTTCTTGATTCTGGTAGATCTTCCAAAGGGCAAAGATGGTCCAGGCGTCCAGAAGACAGTTTTGTTTGCTGGTCAATGCAAAGGCTTGAACAATGTATGGAAAGGGTGAGATTAAAGATTTTAGCTTTTAGTATGCCTTGGAGAAGTTATGCTGGGGTGTGTTAGGAGTGGCAGGCAGATTCTCTGTCTGTAAACAGGAAAAGCAGCATGAAAAAAAGATTGTGTAGCATGGGGTTTTTCTGTGGTGAGTTGATGGCTCTTCTCTAGAGGGAAGACTGAAAGTCTGCAGCCAGCATGGATGTTTTTGTAAGCCAGTATGGCCATAGGGAAAACATCTGAGACATTGGGTGCATATTCTTGCATATCTCTCCAAGGTGAGAACTTGGTCTCACTCTCAGCTTTCCCACTGAACTTTGTAGGATGTAGCAGTAAATTCTCTTCTAAACCATTGGGAGTTGGACAGAAAAGAAGCATAGAGGAAGCATGTGCCTGCTCCCAGGTTTGTGAGAGCTGCATGGGTGCCTTGGGTTAAGAACAGGGACTGTGGGTTATGTCCACATCCTGCCTGCCACAGAAAGATAAGTTTAAGGATCCCTTTTCCAAGTGTGTTCTTTCTATTTTTAGGTTTTAGGTTGGGTATGTCTTTTCTTGAGCTGCCCAGGGCCTGTAGTACAGCTGCTCTGGTTAGGGATTTTTATTTCAAGGGCTGGGGATGCCAGGCTAGGACAGCCTGGGCACAATGTCTCTATGGCACTGGGAGCATATTCTTTAGTCTTTAATCAAATCATGCTCAGCCACTCTGAGCTGCCCTGCAGATTGTACTTAAATCAATAGATTTATATAATAAATGTTTGCTGGAAGCACTGTGTTATTCTTAGTTCTGTGCCAAGGCTTACTTGACTGCACCTGCACTGTGGATTGGAGTAGAGGCTTCTTTTCTGCAAGCTGGACCAGTTTTCTTTCTCTGGTTCACAGGACTCCCAGGGCAATTTTATTGAAGCAAATGGGGAAGGGAGTACAGGCATATACAGGGTGGGAATGAACAGCAAGGCATCTGAATCTTGCACTGCTGCTGAATGCTTTGTACCCCGACAGGCATATACCAGACACAGGGGCGAGAGCAGAGAGCTGGGGAGGGAAGCAGAGGCTGGGTGATGCCACATACCAGCTCTGCTGTTTGTCTCCAGTCCTTGCATACCAGCCGCATCCTTGTACTGAAAGGGGCAAACTGGAGCAGAGTTAACCCAGGCCTCGTGTGTGGGCAAAAGCATGTGTGCAGACACGCTAGTGCACACACTGTAATTGTCAGATGCAGGTTTGTACCTGGCATGCTGTCCATACAGTACTGGGTCACACAAAGTAAGTATGGCTCGGGGAAAATGGGAAACATGTCCCAGGCGAGATCTCTTAACTATCTCCAACTTTTCCTTATCCTGGGAGGAGGCGAGTGGAGCTAAGGGCCCCACCTTGTAATTAAAAGAATCAGAAGTGAGGAGCATTTAAGACAGTCATTCTTAATTAGTAACTGTGTGGGTTAAATGCCATCTTAGTTTTACTTTTCAGTGGCAAGGTGAGCAAACAGCAGAAGTCTCTGGGCTGGGAGAGAGGGAACAGGTTCATCTGTAGCTTTCTCCTACCCCATTAGGAGAGCCCTTTGGTATCTCTGAGCAGTGGCTCTCAGCCCATTAATTCCAGGCAGTTTTCAGTCTCAAGTGCATGGCAGGCACAAAAATAACCAGATGTCAAAATTTCTGCCCTTCCCTAGGGTCATAAGCGCATCTTCCGGGGTCTTTAAATACATGTAAATACCCTCTGTGTTGTTTTGTTTCTCTCCTTCCCCCTCCCGTTCTGTGACTGCATCTGATGGTCTTTGGAGAACAAGGGGACTCATCTTAATCCTAGAAATCATAAACCTGACAGCTACCCTAGCCCTCTTTTCTTGGATGTGACCCTATCTAAAATGCTCATGGCACATCAAAGGAGCCAACACTTGCTCCCAAAGGGTCTGCTCTCTATTAAGGACACAAGTGTCCTGTCCTCACACATCAAGCTCCTCACAGTTTCTGCTCTTGCTGCTCAGTTACTTTCTGCTGCATCCCCATGGCCTGGGAGCTGCCCAAAGCCTTGCATAATTAAAAGGGAATATTTGAAAAATAAAGTCAGGCTAGGATGAATCACAGGGAACAACATTAGTATGTGAATAATATGGGTAGGAGAGATTAGGTTGTAGAACTAATGGTTCTGCAGGTGGGATTTCAGACCCCTGCAGTCCAGAGCACCATCTCTATAAAAATGTCAGCTGTGCTCTCTTTCTATTTTTTGATTTATAATTTTAAGAATAGTCTTTTAGATTCACCCCCATTAACATTTCCTTAATAGGCATCTTTTCTCCATGCCAGCCCTTTTAAAGATTAAGAATGAGATGATGGCTGCTAGAGGAGTGACTCACTTCACGGTCTCATCCCATCTTCTGCACCCAGATGCAACTGGGCAGAAGCAAGAGAGTCCAGGACACCGACCGAAGCCTTGGGTGATGGCTCAAACACAGGCAGGCTGGTCTCCAAAGGTTCCTCGAGCCTTGAAGGAAACTAAGATAAATGTGAGAAAAATTAGTTGTTGGGCAATGGAAAATGTGGTGCAGTTGCTTCAGGGGCATCACTTTGGATCTACCAAAATTCACTGGGAATTTGTCCTGTTTGGAGAGGGGGAAAAAAGAAAAAAAGTTAAAGATTCCTATTTATTTTCATGCCATCCAAAACTGTGCAGGGTGTTATCCACACAGAGAAGAAGCACTCTGATAGAAATGGTTACTTTCACTTTCACACTACTTGCACTAGTTGCCCTTGTTGGCACAGAGAAAGCCTAAGGGCAGGGTTTCACCTACAATTCCAGGGGCAAAAGCCACCACTTCCATGGGAAGATGTACTCTCACTGATCATCCTGCCCTCATGCCGGCTCCTCCCATGTGTCTAAGTGCATGAACTGATTAGATAAGTGACCTGGGGGGTTAGAGCTAACCTGGAGGGAAAGAAAGGTAAGATTACAGGAACAATTAATTCAATTCACCTGTGTTATTGGGTTAGACTGTGAACATTCACGGGAGTTGCTATCTGCGAGACCTTGGGTCAGCGGTGGTGCTTGCAGCAGAGCTCATGGGAGCATCAGCTGAGCAATGCACGTACCTGGAGACTCTGTAATCAAAGGGGTTCGTGTTGTTCTCTCTCTTTGTGGATTTATTGAAGTTATTCTAATTAATTAAACAGCTGATGGAATGGCAGGGCAAGCACATAGTGCAAAAACTCAAAGCTGAACAGATTTTTAGCATGGACCTGATGAAAAGGCTTCTTCATATACCCTGCTGTCTCATTAGCATAATTAACTCTGCTCTGAGTCAACCAAAACATCAGCAAGTTGACCATTTTCAAAGCAGAACCGATTTTCCAAGAGCCAAGCTGATATCGGAGCATGCGAAATGCTGATGACAGGCCAGTCCTTCCCACAATGGTTCTTGGGTTTTGAACACAAATTTCGTTATTGTTGTGGCATGGTTTGTTCTTGCAGTTGAGCATTTTGACAGAGAATTCACCTCCTTTTCATTAATTTTTTTGGCAGGGGGAAAAGCCAGCATTTTCTCAGTGAGAACTCACTGTGGCAGAGAAACAGGGCTCAGTGAGGGAGCGTGGCTAACTCCAGCATAATTACTGAGAAAAACTGAAGTGTGTGGTGAGCAAGTGCCTCTTTGGTTTAGTGCTCTAACAAATTACTTATATAAGTCTGAGTTATCCCTGAGATTTTATTTCATTTCAGCTAGTTTAATTCCACACTGACCCTAGACACAAACTCTGCTGAGGACCTTGCTTGAGTGAGTGTAGAATAGACATGGCAGCGTTGATCTGTGTAAGTAATGTCATTCCAGTGAGACTTCTTTAAGGGTTTGGGGATTTGGATCCAAAGCCTCTGAGCAGCAGATATTGCCTGTGTGGTAGATTTTTGGGAAGTGGAGTTTGAAGGATGGGCAGTTCGAATTTGGTACTGGGAAAATCGGAAAAGCAAAGGATGGAAGCTTTGTTCCTTTGCATGATGTTTTCTTCCTTCAGGGCGTCAGGATCTGGGAGGCTGTTATTAGAGCAGACTCCAGAGATATGGGTGCTGTGTTTGGGTCAATCATCCAAAGGAAGTCCAAGTTTCTTTCCCAATCTTTCTCACCCTTCTGCAGGTAACCTGTGACCAGCTACAGTGTCTGTAACACTGGGAACAGCTTTTATCTTGTGCTGTTGGACCTCCTGGAAAACTGGCATTAATGAAGGGGTCACTATCCCCCATCTATGGGGAAGTCAGTGGGGTGGA
Organism: Aegotheles bennettii; assembly: GCA_013398125.1. Lineage (NCBI taxonomy): Eukaryota > Metazoa > Chordata > Aves > Caprimulgiformes > Aegothelidae > Aegotheles > Aegotheles bennettii. The sequence continues at coordinate 2,099,405 of VZRW01010697.1, read as the reverse complement.
TCACTCTGGTAAGGGCTGATCTCCACAGTACAGAAACAACCCTTTAGCAGTCAACTGTCAGCACAGGTAGACAAATGGGTCAGGGAAGCTCAGGTGTCTTTGGAAACCATCCCTCAAAGCATGTGCTGGGTAAGGACAGCATGTAAGCTGTTCTTGTATCCTTTCCTCCTGGAGATATGGAGAGAGAAGGAGGTGCTTCTGTGTCACCGATGGAGCATGACCCTGGCCAGTGCTTTGTCCTCATTCTCCCAATCCACCCCTTTGGCTGCAATGAGCATGGCACAGCCATAAAACTGCAATCTTTTCTTCTCTAAAGACAAAACATTCTGAAAACATCTCCATGTACGCTGGAAGGGCTTGTGCCAGCGCAGCAGGGAAGGCTTTCTCCCCCGGCGTTTGGCAGGCACAGTGGCTGCAGCGGCCATGATCCTGTAAGCTGATAGTGTGCTCATGAGTCACTTCTCAAACACAGAACTAGCAAAACAGGCCTCATCAGTGCTCAGGATATTGTAATTACCATGGCCTAGCTCGCTGAGGGAGGGCAAACACATGTTTATTTATAAGGCAATGTTAGTGCAGTGGTATTCTCCTAGGGAAACCCATGACCACTGTCAGGACACAGCCACGACCCTTGGGGAAGCAAAGATGAGCCTTTGATGTCCTTGCCTCGTTTGCCCTGTAGCAACTCAGTTCAGCAGGAGTGGTGATTGCAGTGGTTCTCTTGATGATTTTCTCTTACCTTTTAATGACCTCCTTCCTCTTCAGCAAACCTGTTCTCCCCTCTGGTAAATAATCCCTTCAATGAAGACTTCTGGTAACTGGGAAAATACCAGAAGTTCCACTTTCACCTTGATCTTATCTTTTTTAAGAGTGAGCCGTTGACCCCTGTGCGGGGCACACGGGGTTTGCACTGACCTGGAGCAGTCGTCTGGATGTGCTGCCAAGAGTGCAGTGCCCAAGCCTGTGCTGCTCAAATTCTGGCTCTGGCAAAAGTCTAAGCAGATTCTTCTGCACAGCCCGTTATTCAGGTTGGTGCACATTCCTGGGAGCAGCATTTACCCTTTTATAGCTCTTGATTCAGCTGCAGTCTGCTATGGCATTTTCCCCAGTGAGTCTCAAGAACAAATCTTTTCTATCATTAACTGCCCAGTTAGATTAAAAGATGGAAAAACAATGAGTTGGGACAAGAGGAAGGTAGAACCACGCACATGGTATGAGCCTGTCCAGAGCTTGCCCCAGCCATGGTGATTCACTGCATGGCCCAGGAATGGTGGCTCTTGAGGACAGCAGATGATCTCTGGCAGCAGCAGTTCAGGTAAAGGCAATTGCTGGACCTGAGCAGGTCTGGGTGAATGCACCCAGACACCAGTGTCACAGGCCATCGTACACGCTCTCCATCAGCTCCCGTGGACATCTGTCATGTCCTCCAGGGCTAAGCTTGTTTCTGGCAGATGCTTAGACTCAGATGATCTGCCTGAGCAGATTCCCTGTGCAGTGGTGGAGGGCTGTGGGGCAGGAAGGGGTTGTGCTGCAGCCCCTGTGTGCTTGGCCAGGGCTGAACATGCCAGGAGACATGGTCATCCACGGCAGCCAGTCCACAGCTTCAACCTGTCACACACCTGTGCTCTCCATGGATGTGGCTCTCTGGTGGTGTTTTGTTCCCCAGAAAAGAAAGTTTTGAGATACCCATGTTCTTCCTAGGTGAGGAAAGCTGTATGGGAAAATAGGAAGGATTTCTTTGTTCCCTGTAGGGTTTTGAAAAACATCCTCCACTAAAAAAGGGGCCCTTGAGTTTAGACTTACAACAGCCTGAGCAATTATATAGCTGTATCTAACATCTGCAGCTCTCGCAGACTCTCTTGGTTCCTCAGCCTCACATGTTTTCTTTTCTGGCAGTCACAGGTGTGTGTGCAGGTGTGTGGTTTGTTTACTCCCCATTTAGGTGATGTTGTCTTTTAAACCAGCGTGTCCTCGGCTTGGACTGAATTCCCATTGCCTCCCGTGGGATAAGAAGCATGTCCTGCCCAGCATCGTGTGGGGTTTTTTTTAAAGGAGAGGAGGGTCAGTGTGGTGTCGGGGCCAGTTCCTTATTGCCAGAATATCCATGTGTAGCTGGTTTTGTCTTTGGAGACCTGTCTAAGTCTGTCCTACATCTGAGGACAGTAATGCACAAGAGATGGGCAAAACTGCAGAGGGAATTGGTGCCATAGAGGAGCAGGGTTTGGTTGTGCCCTTTTCCCAGAGCTATGTATGGACCACCTCATCCTCTCTGAACTTGTGCCTGGCTGCAGTATGTCTGAGGAAGGCTGTGTCCTCCTTTCGGCATCTGGTACGTGGTGCCTGGGCTGCCTTTACCCTTCCCCAACTCTGCTGGCAGCTCAGCAGCCTCAAGGTGGGTTGCTGTGTCACACAGTCCTTCTCTGCAACAGCTCTGTGATAGGAGTAGCCACTTTCTAGTCTCCTAACATCTCTCCTGTTTGTAGAAAGGGAGGGGGAGGGAGCCAAGAAGCATCTTATTGCCCTGTGTGATGGTACAGCCCCCGCACAACAGGGCTGTGGCACTTGACACGAGTCCTCAGTGCTGCCACACTGCAAAGAGTGACCAATGGCTCCCAAGTGACAAACTCTGTCTTTCCATTTTAAGCCTATTTGTGAAAGGAGGGGTGTTTTAATTTTTTTTTCTCCTTTTGATGCCAATCTCCATTGTTTGAGGAAACTTTTGCTAGGAAACGGGGACTGGGGAAAAGGAAACTCAAAGACAGAGCAGCCAAACCCTTTGCAGGAATCTGCTCTCTTCTGAAGGTTAAAGCTTGTCATTTTTTGATTTACTGGAAATGATTGGTGTTTCCTTTGTTCTCCTTTGTGGTGCCTGCTCTGATAAGCCCTGAGGGATGCTTTCCTTGGACAGATCTGGAACAATTATAGCAAAAGAAATAAGGAAAGTAAACCCATGTCCTGTTTTTCCTTATTCCATTTCTCGTTAATCAGCGATTTGCGTTGTTTCACAGAGAGACTCAGGACTCTGCCTCTCTAATTGCCAGGGACTTTAAATGGCTGCAGACCCAGAAATACCATCCAGTGCAGACTGCTGTGATGAGAGTGTTGCTGAACGCACTCTGTGGTCTGACCTTTTGGTTTTTGGAGAGCTGGCTTCTGAGACTGACATGGCTCAGAATGAGAGTCATTTTGGAGCCTGCTGCCAGCAGCACAGAGCCCTTTCCATCCTCAGTGCAACCCTGAGTCCTGCCAGGACCTGGGTAGGTGAGTGCTGCAGCTCCCAGCTGAGTAGGGCTGTGTGTGCCTCAGAATTATGCATGGAGATGCTGTAGGTCAAAGTCCACTGATCAAACCCCACCTCTTCTAGAAATAAGTATCTTCTAGCCTGCTGGGGGCAGATGGTGAACAAACGGGGACTTGGCCAGCCCTCTCTGGTGTGATGCAGAACGCATGCCATGTGAAGTGGTGCTGCTGTGGGGAGTGCTGCTGCTGCTCCTTCCTTACCTGGAGAGTCCTCTCACACCCTGGGAGAGCTGCTCGACAGGGTGCCATTCTCCTGGTTGTACCACAGCAAACTTGGCTTAGCTGTGCAAGAGGCTTCCCTGTCTGGAGAAGGCTGGAGGCCTCAACCCACATTCACACAGAAGGTAGGAGACTTTCCCAGTGACTTCAGTGGGCTGCCACCAGCTCCATGACACTTCTGTGCCTTGGTTTCTCAGCATAGAAATGCAATACAACAGCCACCACCTCCTTGTAGTGCTCTGTGGCTCATTTGTATTTTATGAAGCTCTGAGATGCGTGGGAAAAAATGTGTTGTGAAAACCCCTCCTGAGAAGGCAGAGCCTGAGCACTTGTGACTGCCGTTTCTTTAGGCTGCAGGGACAAGCCTGGAGTATGATGTTACTTGCTGTGGGCAGCTTTCCCTGGAAGCAGGAAGAAGGGGGGACCATTGTCTTGCTATTTAGGTAAAGCTTAGATCAATATGAAACTGAGGGGACAGTAACAGAGTGACCCACTTGTCCAGACCTCCTCCACCCCTCCTTATGGCTTCATGGCCCAGGCCTGGCCACAATGAGTTGCTCCGTGCTGTGCTGGCTGCTGCAGCACAAACACAACCCACTGAGTCTGAAGGAACATGAGGAGCCAGCAGCTGGTCTAGTTACCACCCTCGTGCCTTCTTCCTCTACCAGCCTTTGAGGCCAAGCTGCAGGATGATGGCAGTGCCCACTGAGCTGCTCCAGATGCCCCAGAAACCTTTCCTGTATTTGTTTTCAGCTGGCACACAGCTGACAGCTAGATTGTATGAGCAGCTGGAAGGAGATACCCAGCAGCACTGTTCATAAAAGTCCAGATGAAGGATTGAAACACCTGCTAGCACCAGGAAAAATGTTTGCTATGGGACGTTAGGAATTACACCCTGTGGTGCACATGGCTGCTCACATGCATAATTTCCTCATCATTGCCAGTTAAAAAGACAGGTGATGGATGGGCTAGTGTAAGCCAAGAGCATAGCGAAGGCAGCAGGCTCAGTCCTTGCCAGGTAGTGGAGATGATGTCTTACAAACTGTTGTCTTTAATACCTAGAGGTATCACAAGTATTGTAAGACATCACCTCCCTTTCTGCACAGAGATATGTAATAAATGCTGCTTCCTCTTCTCTTTAAATAAAACCCTTCAGTAACAAAGTGCACTGCAAGAATGGGTCCTTCCATTCAGAATAGATGTGGTTTTGAAATACACAAAGTAAATTTATGGCCATAGGAAGACAATGACAGATTTTCTGTTGATTTAGTCTCAAAATTCAGTGCAGGTCTTACACAGAGCAAACTCAGGCCAAAGGATCCCACCAGTGAGATGAGCTAGAATATAGGTGCATGATGAAGAAAGCTGTGCCACAACCAAGGGACTTAGAGCCACATAGCTGCTTGCCAGGGTGAAGCTGTCCAAGGGGAAAAGAGCTAGGCTAGATGGGAGATACAGGGATGGAATGCCTCTGCCATGCTATGCCCATCAACACAGCTTCCTTCCAAGAAGCTGCTGAAGTTGATTGCTGCAGAGCTTCTACCACAACCTCTAAGATCTCTGAGCTGGCCAAGATGGTCCAGACAGTCCTGCACAACCCTGTGCCAGCGTGTGGTTCAGTTCATTTGTGTGCACACCCACATCGCTTAGCAGATCCAGGGGCAGCAGCAGCAGCTCTCCTGGATCCATCCTGGCTCATCTGCACACAGCTGAGGTGTCCCAGCATCATCTCACAGTTCAGCCCAGAAAGCCGTGCCTTGATCCCGTGTCCCTTCCTTTGTAGATGTTACTACTTGAGGGGACTTTGTTTTTCTCATAAGTCTGTGTGAGATGCTTTGGAAAGAGCTGTTTCCCAGACGTGGGAAGGTCAGCTGCCAGGAGTGCATGTCAGCTTGGGCACGTGTTGGTGCTGGCTGCTTCGGAAAAGCCAGGCCACTACCTGACCAATCCGCCCATGCTGGCTTTGGTGTGTGCCTCACAAGACATGGATGCACCAAGTGACTGGCCAGCATGGTCCATGTTAGTGACTCTGCAAAGATGGGGACAGGGCTCAGGTTTTTCAGAGGGAAGGGTTGAATGTCAAGCAAAAAAGCTGGTTCTTTTGCACCACAAGAGAAAGGCTTTAATGTCCTATTAAGTTTCATAACATCCCCGTCATCTGAAATTTCTTTGAGCCCAAACCCAATCTGGGGGCGTAATGAATTCAGCGTTCACTCTCTATTAGACAGCTCTTATTTCTGCAGTTTTGTAAACATCCTCAAATCCACGTGGCACTATAGTAGTTGTCTTTCAGCTGCCTATCTCAAAATGCCTCTCAAAGGAAGAGAGAAATCCTATATCCTGCTCCAAGTCACAGATGAAAAGGCATCAAGATTTAGATCTCAGCCTTGTATATGAGAGAAAAACTCACCAGGCACAGGGGTAGGGTCTTAACTGGTGCAAACTCACCACCTTGAGTGCCTGCCAGGGCGCTGCTCTCTGAGTGAAGTGCAGCCTGAGCAGTCGATCCTCCCAGAGGTACCCACGGGAAGCCCGAACCAGCAGGCAGGTCCTTTTCTGCACGCCCCTGCACACATGTGGATGCATGCACTGCCAGCAGAAACTGGCTCTGAGGAACTTCCCTGCTTTCCCAGTGAGTCTCAGGCTTGGGATTCATTGGTTGTAATCATTAAATATGAATATGTAGGTAAATAGCCGTAAATCAGGTCACTGAGATCAGGGAAAAAGCAATCACCAGGCTTATTATACAGCTACTCTGCTGTTACTGCTGTTCTTCAGGAGGGCTGGCACTGCTCTTGAGGGATGCCTGTGCTGAGCTGAGCTGGGATGATGCACTTGCTGCCCGTGTTGTTGAGTGCCCTGTTGGCAGGAGCTGCAGTGACCTACATGGAAGCAGTGTAGGTTAGGCGATGCAGAGGTAGAGGTGTGTGTTGGTTAAAAGGATGGATTTCTGCAGCTGGCTGGTGGAAAAGGGCTTCCCCATGAATGGAAAAAGAAGAGTGCCTAGCATATGCAACACAGGCAAGATTTAGTAACTGGAGCTATTTATTGGAGTCTCTTTAAAACCATGTTTCATGGCTGTGGAGCTGTTATCTTTAGTCTAAGTTGTTCTCATGGGGGTTTTATTTGTTGGTATCTATTTATTTATTTATTTTTAATTAAAATATCCTGTCTCTTCATTTAATATTTGACATAGCAGGTTTAGGCCTGCATCTCCTGAGAAGTCTCTGAAATTGGTAGCTAAAAGAAACAGTAGATTTTTAAGAATTACTGGTGTTTTATAGAACATGGGTGCACATTTAATTTGGAGACAACTCTGCAGATGTAGCACATCATGGCAATTGTTTTCTCCACTTTTAATTTTGCTAATAAGGATGCATGGAAACAGGAACATCATTCATTAGGAATCTTTTTGTTTTACTCCTTTTGCATGTTCCTTACATGGTCTCCTTACTCTCTTCCAACGGTACATGGAGATCTCTACCTGTCTCTGTTCCTGCAAACTGAGTGTACAATTGCCTGGTGTGGTCACCAAGGTCTTCATACCAGTCATTCTGCAGTGGTTTAAGATCACTGGTTCCAGTGGAATCACCCTTGTTTTTTATGGTCTCTCCACCCAGTCTCCAAGATTCCCCTGTAGTGGGGGAAAGCAGAGGAAAAGCTTGGGTGGGGCCATCACTACCATGGGTGGCATCAGAGGACAGGCAGGGATTGAAACTTGCCCTATTGTCTATTTATCTTTTCTGCCAAGGGTAGTAAAGGTGAATGATGCCCTTGGACTCGTGTGTGAAGAAACTTCGGTCCTGCTGCCACCCACATTATGTCCAAGGGAGCTACATCTGGTTTTAAAGTCCTTATGAGAAATGAATCAGATGTTTCTCAGAAAGGTTATTATAGTTACTATGGTTATAGGGGAGTGTGCAATAGCCTTATCCATGTGCTGGGAAGCCCTGTTGTGTTTGATGCTGGACTGGAGAGAGTCCAGCCATGCCCCAAAGAGCCACCTGCCCTTTAGGTTGCTGTCAAAGTATAATTTGCTTTCCATTACACACAAGCACTAGATAAATTCCTAGAGCCTTTTTAACAAAAGGTCTAACCTGAAGCTTCTTACAGAATTTTTTTGAATTAAAACGCCTACTATGATTTTTTTTCATGGTGGAGGAAGCAGCAACTCTCTGGGCTACCTGCTACAGAATTAAAAATGGGCACCATATGCAACGTAACTATTGCTTGCTCTCTCTATCTCAAAAATGCCGAACTATGGGATAGAATTCGTCCCACCAAACACCCACAAAGCACATTTTTTTAAATCTGGTTTCTCAGCCTTTCAGGAAAGGAGAAGCAAAATCTAGCTGTGTTCTTCTTGCCTGCTGGAACTGGGCCCCGTTTCATGAAATTAAATGGCTAAGGAGGAAAAAAAAATATATCCAAGGCAAAGATGCTATTCTCAACAAAGGGAACAGTATATGCAACAGCTTCTGCAGCATTCCTGCAACATGATGTCTTTCCCTGCAGACTCTCAGTTAGGGATTGATTGTCTAAGCAGAGAATTGCCCGATTCAGAAAGGCTTAAGGCACACTTCATGAACTGTTTGCTAAGAGGATGAATAGATGGGCATGTGTGTATATAAATCTATAAATCATGTCTTGTTCTACCCCGAAGAGGACAGCTGAGATTGGATTCTTTGTCATTTGATTTCATGTTCTCGGGGCGAGGGATAAAGGCAGCAGTGTTTCACACTTGGGGTCAGGATTCAACGCTGCAGCTCTGGAAGGACAAGCTGTGGAAAACAGGAGATAATGTTTATTCTGAGTGCTAGAGCTAGAGCTCATGAAGGGAATAAAAACATTCACGCTGCTCTGATGTGTAATAGTTAACTATGAGCCATCAAGGGTCAACTCCTTTTTGGGATATATGTGAAAAGATTGGGAAGGTCAAGTGAGAAGTGAAAGACATTTTTTTCCTTTACAGTTTTCTGCACTACCCAGTATCCCTGTGCCCCCTCTTCCTATTTCATTTCCAGAGAATAACTACCGAGTAGAGACTTAAGAAGATGGCCCCATATTTAGAAGGTGTTAGAGGTAGTATACGTGCGGTTTGGTTTGGTTTTGTTTATTTTCCCATGAGCTCCTAAGGTGTAAAATATTACCAGCTACTGCATTTAAAAGTGGCCTTTCAGTCATTGCCCTGCCTGGGCGAATGAGTAACAGGTGAGAGAGCTCAAAGCATGGGCAGACATCTTATGTTTGTATTTCTCACTTGTCATCCCTTCCCTAAAGAGCTCCCAGAGGCCACCTATTGCTGTCTGTCTGCTTTGTCCATCACAGCAACCTCTCTTCCTTCACTAGGAAAAAGCTGGTCTTTAGTCTGCCCCAGGAAAGGCCAGTTGTCTACCCCAGATGCGTCCCAACTCTGACAGATTTGGCTTGGCAGCAGTGTGCTGCTTTTCAAAGAATTCAGAAGAAACCCCCCTGCCAGCAAATGTAGACTGCAGCCTGAAGTGGACAAGTGTCCCAGCTCCTGATTCACACACACTTCCATTTCCTCCAGGGTGGCTGCTCATCACCCTAATTGCTCATCACCCTACCTGCCAAGCACAGCCTCTGTCCCTGGAGGTGGCAGGTCCTCCCGCAGCTGCCCCTGCCTGGGCTTTCCCATCAGCAAACGATAAATGATCTCACTCCCAGGGCTGCCAAGCCAATATTGCTTGTCAAGACCACTTTGCCATTTGGGGGATGGGATAGGAGTTTCCCCAAGGGTTCTTATTTATCTTCTGCATATCAATTTTATCAGATATTATGCTCATTTTCTGAAGAGTCCCAGTTTGCAAATCTCTAGCTTTCCTGTTAGCACTCCCTATTCCTCATTATCTCCAATTAGCTTGTGACTGCTATGCAGCACCCAGACGCTGTGTCCTGGTAGTTCTGATGATACTTCCCAAGATCAGCCTGTTGCATCTGAAACAAAGTCCTTCTGCTTTTCTTCCCTTATTAAAATAATAATTTGCACTTATGTAATGTTCTTCACATCTCCCATGTGAACATCAGCTAACCCTGCCATAAGACACAGGCGTGTTTCTGCTTTGCAGATGAAGAAAGTAAGGCAGAAGGAGGGTAACTAATTTGCAGAGGTCACACAGCAAAGCAGGAGCAGAGCTAGGACTGTAATTCAGATAACCCACTCTTTCCCTCCTGCTCCGGTCACTGCCGCGCAGCACTAACAGTCCAAATTAAGAGATTATAATGCATAATCCACACTGGTGTGCCAGGAATTCTCTAAATCATATTACACTGTCACATAAATGATGACTCATTTGATAACACAGCCCACAGACAGTTCCTTTATGTTAAAATTATGTGGACAAGACTGGATTTAAAAAGAAAAAGGAGAGCTTGTTGTGTGTGTAGTGAATGCTGAGTTATAGATGCTTTCATGGATTTTATTTTGGCTGATGCTGAAGGAGCATTTGTGAGCCTGTTTGTTGACAGTGGTGCTTGGGACCAGAGATGCTGACATTCCACTAACAGTAATAGGAACTGCCTCTGTTTGTTTCTAAATTGGAAATTCTTCCTTACATGGGCCCAACCCACCCTCCACCCCCGCCGAAGGAAAGGGCAACCGTCTGGGACTTGCAGATGGAGCATCTCCCAGCAGTGCTGGTTCCTCTGGGGCTTCGTCACTGCCAGAAGCCCCACTTCTCCCCATGCCCTGTGGAAAGGGTGGGGAATGACCCAAAGTGGTGCTCTGGAGAGAAAGCACTGTTTATCTAAAGCAGGTAATAACATGGCAGAACCATCAGCTCAACTACACTATTCCCAGAACAAGATGCTTTCACCAAGTTGCCCTGTTGATGCTTCCTCTCTGCTGGCTCCACTCTCTGTGCTCCTCCCTGCAGCCTCGTCATCCTCGCTGCAACTCCAGCTTCTGCCCTTTGTGACTGCCTCTGCTGCCTTTTGGGGACTGTGTTATTATCCCTACCAAAGCCATTCAGGATGTGGCTTGTGCAAGTGGCATGAGCCTGTGTTTTGCTGCACTGTGGTTTCACCATTTCCTGGTCCTCATTCTGCCTGAGCTGTAATGCCTGTGGCTGAGGAACCCATCATGGAGTGCTTCTTGCCAGGAATGCCCACACGTTCTCTTGCTCAGAGTTGCTCTGGCACCTCATCAGAGATTACTTTTCCATACACTGCATGGCTGGCACATGTCATAGCCTCTTGTGGCACTTTCAGTATAGAAGTGTGGTCAAGGCAGATGGTCACTGCTTCTTTTGAAGCCACAAAGGGCTTGTTCAACCCTGGGACCAGTCCATCTCTGAGGGCTGCATTTCCCTGTCTGTCAGATCCCGTGGGTCACCTCTGGCCCAACACCATTCTACCCTATCTTCCAGAGAATGTGGTTTAATCTGCCCAGTTTTGGGTAAATAAGGCTCACAGTAGCCAAATCTCCAGCATGCAGTAAGGGCTCAGATCAGGAAACAGCTTCAATTGCTGCACAGTCAAGGCCAGTTCAAGAAGCTCTTTGGAAGATTTTCCTACTGTTGTGCTGGAAGCTCCTGCTTCCCTTGGTTTCTTAGAGGAAAAAAAAAGTAAAACCCAGTTTCTGTGCGTGACCCGTGGAGACCCTATGCATCCTGTGCTAGTGCTGAGAGCAGGGGAGGAAAGTAATTGCTTTCAGCAGTTGGAAGGCGTGGGTGGCAGGATGGCTTTGCGCGGTGCTGGAGGACGCTCCGTACACGCATCCCTCCTAAACAAATACCTCTTTAAATGTGTATTATGGGAATTCAGGGAACAGCTTTTTTTTTTTTTCCTTTTTTTTGCTTCTCTTCAAGTAGGAGCAAGGCTTATTAGTACTCTGCTTCCATAGGTGGGGTGTGGAGGCTGGGAAATTGTGAGACGAGTGACATTTGCTTTTATCAGTCAAATCTGCTCTATCCTGGACGGACACTTCAGCCGGTAGGGTGAGGAAAGGAAACACAAGGTGCCAGCAGGAGCATGACTTCTATAGGGGGAAGCACATAGCACCTTTCAGCACAGCTACAGAAATGAGCTTTTTGCCACGCATGTGTCAGTAGGAAGGAATTATTTCCATGGTACTGCTTGGTGCATCCATGCTGGATATGTACTTGTTGAAGAAGATGTATGTCTCTGATGTGCATGTCAGAGTAACTGCACTCTTTTTGACATGGTGGTATTTGTGTGCTGGAAGAGCACTGTAGGCTCGTTCAGTCAGCTCACGTAGTTTTCCACAGTATCTTTCATCTGAGGTCTCTGAGAATTCCTAGGGAGCTCCTGCTAAGTAGGGGGTGGGGGGGGGAGAGGGAGGTTTCAAGGTGAGATATGATGGAAGTGGTTTGGGCAGTCTCAGAGCTCCAGACAGATAGGGCTGAAAGAGAATGGATGCTGCAGGGGTCTACTCGGATTTAGATTCACAGAAAGAACTAAAAAAAGGACTGAAGGTGCAGGGGTGTGAAACCAGAGTGAGAGCTGACAGCCCCCAGGCTCTGGAGCAGGGTTATACACAGCTCTGGAGGGAGACGTCTGTAAGCAGCAATCTGGTCTTTGGTAAAAGACGAGAGATTTAGGGAGGTCCACAGGTTGTTAGTGGAGCTCAGCTGTGAACAAGACAGAACTGGCCAGTTTGAGAGGGGAGGAACAGAACTGGTGCTTGCCGGGAGGCAGCCAGCAGCAGGGGGCACGGGAAGGGGCACCCCGCCGTGCAGCTGCAGCCAAGGATCCGAGGAGTTTGCTCCGCTCGAGTGCAGGAGGGCTTGCTGCCCTGGAGGGGAAAGACAGACAGATTTTCTAGTGTTTTATCTCACTGTTGCTGAAGGAGATGAGTCTGTCATTATTTACTGCCATCTGTTAGATAGACAAGAATGGCAGCTGCTAATGGTGATGCCTTACTTATAATGTCTTTCATCCCCCAAAACTCGAGCCCCCCAAGGGATTTACAAAGGCAATGCAACCGGTTTGATGCCACCAGAAGAGTTACGCCTCGGGCTGGTACCAATCAGTGGAAATTTAGCTGGTTTTGGTAAGCTATTTGCATCCCCAGAACCATTACATTTATACGAGTGTGTTTATGTGATGCTAAGGGTCAGTACAGTCCATAGCCTCTCGTGAGAGGTTTGGTCTGTGTGCACGGTTACAGGGGGGTTTGCATTATACCCCTGTCTGTGTCAAACCTCAGGTGGAATTCATCACACCTTTGATTCAGAAACAGATTTGTCTCTATTTTCTTTTCTGCCCTATGTTTTAAAGGCCTGGGTACCCATCCACACACAGTAAGATTTAGAGGTGATTAAAGTGAGGTGGAAAGCAGATGTCTGACATCAGTGTAATACAGAACTCCTCCTAGAGACTTTCCCTTGCATGGTATTACCCTGACCTTACTCCACTGATCCCAGTAGATGAATTGGGCGGGGGGGGAAGGAATAGAAAGTGCAGAGGGAGAAGCAGCAGTAAAGTGTGTGCAGCTGAAAGTGGCCAGTCCTGCAAGTTGGATCCAACACAGTAAATGTTTTGTGGCTCCTCTGCTCCAGAGCTCTGCTCCTGAGTCTGCCTATGGCCGACGGGGTGACCTTGAATGTGTCTCCTGGGCTCCTTGTGCCTCAGTTTCATCACTTATAAAATAAGGACAATGGCACTCACCTTGTCTGCAAAATAGTTTAAGATCTAGTAATAAAAAATACTAGGAAGGAGCTTAGGTGATATTACTATTTTATGGCTCTAGGTGAGAATGTAGATACCAGAGCAAATGACACATGCATGCAGGTCACCCCAACCCTTGATCAAAATGAGGGTGAGAGAGGGAAGGGGATTTCTTAAGAGAAGCAGCCATCTGCCAGGCTTACAGAGGAAATTACTGAAGTGTGTTATCAACAGTTATCAAAACTTGCTGAAGCGGAAAGAATTTTAACATGTTAATGAGCTTTCATTTGTGATTCTTTGGTCGGGACAGTCGGTTTCCTTTCTGCATTTCTCCAGGCTCAGCAGTGACTTTGCACTGCCTTTCAGTCCTTGCTCAGTCTTGGTTTCTGGTTCTCTCATACTTTCTCAGTGTGGTTTCTGGGGAGAGTGAAGTCATCCTTGCTGAACTATTTCTCATGCTTATTGTTTTGCATCGTGTGGAGCGGGTTATTTTAACAAACTCTACATTTTTACAATGCCAAGAAGTAGGAGAGTTGATTGCATTCCTGGAGGCTGCCTGTCCTAAGGATGTGCATTTCCATTTTATTGTTTTCTATTTTTACCTCGTTTTTGGGGAGGAGGAAGGGCTGGAACACCCTTGGGACAGGCAGCAACTGTCTCTGGGCTGCTGTGGTTGGGGTGTGTGGAAGGAGGGACATGGTGTGTCGCCCAGGCAGCCCCCGGGGAGGTGGTACACAGCCCACACATGGCACACACATCAGCTGCCCTAGCAGCCCCAGGCAGCTGCAGAGACCCAGCTGCAGAGAACCCCCTCCACTGCCTCTGTTTTTTTTTAAGGCTCATTTAAGCCCTAAAATAACAACTACCACTCCCTGCTGAGGGAAACCGGCCAGGATTAGCCAAAGCCTCCCATTCCCCACTCTCTAGTGAAACAAGGACTTTCCCCTCTGTGTAAATAGGATGCCAATGCTCCCCTCCCCTTCTCCCTGAAGAGGAGCACCGTGCTTCAGTGCTGGCTCCTGCCCTCTGACAGCCCCTGCCTGCGGCTTACAGCTCAGGGCACCCAAGACAGTGGGAGACATATGCTAATTTAAGAAGACAGCAGATGGGTGCAAGCACTTTTAAGAACAGCTGCTGGTGTCTCATTTGATAATCTCATTTTTAACAAATCCACATGATGGCAAAAATACTGGAAATCAGGTTTTTCTGTCCCCTCTCATCTCCTGAGCCACACTTGACCAGTTCAACGCGATCTAGGGATTAAAGGCTTGTTATTGTAGCTTCCCTACGATAGCTCAGAGCCTGGTATCTGCCAGGCCATTGAGGTACTGGTGCTTGGCTCCCCCTCTCTTTCCACTTTTTTAGTGTCCCAGGACATGTGATAGCCCACAGATGTGAGTTCTGCTAAGGGATGTGGTGGATTTTCCCAAATGCTGTGCACCACGCCATCAGCCCAATGTGTTTTGTAGCTCTGCTGCTTCCATTTCTCCATCCTTAAAACTACAAAAACAGTCTCGGAGAAGAAAGGCTCGGCCACATCACCCCTCAGCAGCACAAGTGCAACCAGGAGGAAAGAGGAAGCCCTTGCTCCTCTCTTATGGGGCTACAAACACGGTTTAACATCTGCGATGAGAAGGAAATGTGAGCGAATCTTGTCACTACTGCACTTCAGGCTGTGGGCTGAGGTGTCCTTCGTCACCATGGTATCGGTGTGCTTCAAACTAATAACGAATTTGCCAACACAACACTCCTGCTAATGCCCTCAATTCCCAGCTGGGGAAGCCGTGTCACTGACATGCAAAGTGGCTTAGCCAAGGTCACCCCGTAAGTAAATGGCACGGAAGGGACGAGAGCTCGGGTTTATTGACCCCCAGTATTTCCCAGTGCAGCTCACACCCTCTGGGAAGGTTTTGCTGATGGAAAGGGCTGTCCTGAGGATAAAACTGGAACTGCCACCCGTGCCCTCCCGCTCTCCAAACCGTAATTTTTTTTAATAAGAACGAAAGCAGAATTTTTTCTTCTAAGGCAGAGAGGCCAAAGTAGTTTCCTGGGGCCGGTGGACCCTCTCGGGAGGAGCCGGACCCGTGTTTACCCGCAGCTCCCGCACCAGCTGCCAGCCGCTTTTTGTCGTAGTTTCTCTCCCCCGTTACACCCCGCGCAGGGCGGAGCGCGGCCGGTGGCGGGGCGGGCTCGGCGGGCCCGCAGCCCCAGACGTCCCGGAAAGGCACCGGGGAGCGGAGGGGGCGCGGC
>VZRW01010697.1:2047091-2083667 GCA_013398125.1 Aegotheles bennettii | reverse complement strand
GCGGGTGAAGGGGAGCTGTTCTGGCAGCTGAAGCTGTGATCCCCAGCCTTTCAGTCGAACCCTTTTGGGGGCATTCTCTTTCATTTCCCCTTCTTCTCTTTCAGTCAAACCCTTTTAGGGGTTTTCTCTTTCATTTCCCCTTCTTCTCTTTCAGTCGAATCCTTTTAGGGGCTTTCCCTTTCTCCCTTTCATTTTCCTTCTTCTTTATCTTCCTTTTAGGGGCTTTCCCTTTCATTTTCCTTCTTCTTCTTCTTTATCTTTTTTTTTTTTTTTAATGCAACTTTTTCCCGTGGAGGGGCATCAGTTGTTCAGAGTCACCAGAACAAAACTATTTGAAAGCAGGTCTGAAATGTTTGGTAGGCTGCCCTGGTTTAAACTGCCTTTTTACCAGTTCTGCTCTTACACAAGAGATGTACAGATTCTTTTCCTTTGCAAGTTTGTGAGTGTGGGGCTTTTTCCTCCTCAGAGAATCTGTGTGTAATGAAAGCAGTTGATCTCTATAGAATCAACAGTATTGAATTACTGAGCCCTTGCCAGTCTGTATCTTCAGCTGGTTTGCTTTTCTTTTTTGCTCTTGCAGAGCTCCTGCATTGCATCCTTTGTACTTTGGGTTCCCGTAAATAAAAAGGGTATTATTAAACTTATTTAAAGAAGCGGGAGGGCCTATTGAATGCACATACATGGCTCCCTGTAATCAGCCAGGGAGCTGAATATAGAAATAAAGAGAGGAATAGATTTGCATTTGGATGTGCCATATATTGTCTTTGCAAAGAGGGGGTGCTTGGGACCTTCAGGGCACAAAAGAAAGCTGCTAGTCTTGTGGTTTACTTATGAACCTGTGATTAGATTTCTAACTGCATCTCTTCTCATCCTCTATTACATTTACATGGGAAATTAGGTTCTTTCACAATAAGGAAGTTTTAATTTTTTTAAATACTTCATCACCTGTCAAATAAAGGCATCGTAAAGAGTGCATGACCTTGGAGAAAATCCATTTTGTGGGTCAGCTTTTCAGCTAGAGGCAACATCAAGGGGCACATGCAAAAAAAATGGGAGAGCCAGGGAAATATCCTCGGGTCAGGGGACGTTACCTTAGTAAGGCTAGAACTTCCCAAAGGAAAAAATAACTGTACCTGCTGGGATGTGGGATCTAGCTGTGAGCAATGTTCCAGAAGGCTGAGAGTTGTATCAGCCATTCTGCCTATTGCTAGAACAGTCTCTCCTGAGCAGCCTTCATGTGCACAGCCTTACACACGTGAATTTAAAAAAAGGGATGACATCAGTTGTACCACAGTTCTGTGATTAAAGAGTTCCTCGCGGTGCTTTCAAAAGAAGTTGTTAAGAAAGAGGAAAAGTTTGATGGAAAAAAATGAAGACTTGATTTACGTAGACCTCCCATCTCATTGTTCTGATGGCTGAGAAAAATCTTTGTCCTGTCCTGCCAGGTAGAGACCGCGTGTAAGGATTGCTTTGCTGGGGGTAGTGTGTTTGCAAACATTTATCAAATTGTGCAAGGCAAAAACATGCAGGATACTTCAATACGGTTTGCTAATGTGCTGGAAGATGCTGAAAATGTGCCTTTTCCCCAAACTCAGCTGTGTTCAGTTTTTACAGAGTAATGACAGTCAAAAGAAGCTGCTAACCTGTGGCTGCAGAAGAGATTTTGGATGTTTGCAGTTTGGAAGTTTATAAGCTCATTTTGTCAAGTTGGACACAATTCAGTGATTTTTCATATTGATGTGCTCGGATGCCTTGTTTGTCTTTCATTATCCAATGGCATTACGGAGGGAAGCAGGTTTAGAACTGTTCTTGGAACATTTTGAAAATGATAAAGTTTTTCCAGAAGACTGAATTGTTGGATGAAATCCTATTTATAAATGCTATGGCTGTTTAGAATTACTCAAAGATAATCAATCAGAACTAAGTCTTTTCTGTGTCCAAATTGCACCTCTTTCTTCACCCTGGCAGACTGAGCAATGCGCTTTCACTCTCATTTTGGCTAACAGAGGAACTGCTCTTCCCTGTCCCAAGGGCTGAAGTAATTTATTAAAGAAACAAATAGAACATCCCTAAACTAAAGTTTGCCTACTTCTTGTGTTAAACCAATTAACTGTAGAAGCCTACAGATATTGTTCCCCTTTTGTTGTCTTGTTCACCATAAATAGCTCAAGGTGGAAAATGTTTTTCTATTCTGATCAAATGTAGAGGAAACGTGGAGAGCCCTTCATCATTTGGCTTCTGGAAAAGCTGAACAATCAGCAATTCAGGTCTTACATAGAAATACTCTTCTGAAAGAGTGGAGTTCAGTTTTAAATCTTACTGAATGCAGTTCAACTCATTTATCTACCTAAATTTGTTCAAATACGCTTTCTGTGCTTGTTGCATCTTTAAATCTTTGCACAGCCTCACCCTTTCTCTCGATAGTTCCATGTAATGATACAAGAGCACTCGCTATCGGTGCAGGAGAAATTTTTATTGGGAGCTTGGGAAACTTGTGTTTGCCAAGTGTCTGATGGTTAACACACAATGGATGAAGGCTTTGTCAAATTAACAGCGAGGTTTCCAACCAGAGTGGTATTGAAATGAGTAATAGGCTGGGGCTAATGAAAGGCAGCTTCTATATTTGAACTGGTTGAGGAGGCATTTGAATGGAAAAGAGCTGAGATGTGTCAGATACGCTTAACAACAGTCCTGAGGTGGTGGTGGAAATTGCTCTTATCTGGATGACAGCTAAATGATACATGACACGTTTCTCCAACGGGATGGTTGCCTCCTGTGGCTGGCCTGACCCCACCGTGGTGAACAGGACCTCCTCCCCTTCGGCTCCTCTGTGGTGCTGGCTGCTGCTCGGCGCTAGCCCATTGCCCACCCTCCCAGCATCTCCAGTGGGGGAATCTCCCACTGCATCTCCAGTGCAGTGTGGGAATTTACGCTTGGATGGCAATATTTGCTCGCCTCCCTCCCCTTACTGCTGCCCATTGTTCGAGACGATTTGTGGGCAGGTGGTTAGGCAAGAGTGAATTCTTTATTATTGAGGCATGCCATTTTTCTGTCTCCCACAGGTGATAAACTAGGTGTGCAACATTGCATCCGATGGGTGGGACGTGTCCTGACCTGCAGAGTGGGCTGGGAGGCCACGTGGATGGTGGTGGTGGATGGGTCGCATACCGGCATTGGGCTTTATGGCTTTGTGGCTGCTCTTACGTGCAGTGTTCTGCAGAGGAGTTGCTCTCTTGAGTTAACTTAGTGGCAAGCAAGGCAGCGAGCAGCACACATCCGCACCTCAAGATCATGGATGGTGCTAATTTCTCTGTGCTAATTGCTTTTCTTGGAGGACACTTTGAACAGGGCTCAGAAAAGGGTTAGTAGCCAGATGGGAGCACGAAGCCTCTGCTGATGATGCAGGGAGCCCAGCGGTACTTGAGGAGTGTCAGCCTGGGAGACATTAAAATTCCCCTGACCTGGTAAAGCCCTTACATGGAGCTGCAAGGTGCAGGAAATAGCGAGGAACAACATCCAGGAGAATCAGGCAGGCAGCAAGTGTCCTTGTGGTCGTGGTGGGGTGAGCATGGACAGCTGCTGCTGTGGACAGGCAGGGCAGGCAGGGTGGGCAGGGCAGGCAGAAGGCACTCACTGGCTGAAGTGAGTAAAGAACTTTCCAGTTGGGATCCAGTTGCTGATCTTGGCCCAAATAGGGTCATTGGTATTTAACAAAGGAGCCAAATTCCCTTTTAAGAATCCGGCTGGGATCTTATTGCAGTGCTTCTCCCACAGCCTTCCTCACAACTGCGAGGAATACCAAGTATGAGTGGCATTTGTGTCTGGTAAATACAAGGGAGAATGGGTCTTGTTCTGGCAGAAATGATTTCAATTTTCTTATTTTCAAGAAATTACTTTGTATTTGTAAGAAAAATGCTTTTAATAATTAACCCTTTCTCAGCAAGTCAGAAATCCCAACTTTAGATCTTCACTGGGCTGATGCTCCCATCTGGCAGTCTGTTGCAGACTGGTGATGGTCAGAGGGTCCTGGCTGCAGTAGAGCAGCAGGAATTTATAGTTTGTGAGTAAAAGATGATGTTTCTATGTATCCTTTTTACAATGCTGATACTTGTTATCATAATATACACACTTTGTAAGAAATGAGTAGCAAAGACCACGTAGTGGGAAAAATCTGTCTTTTCCAGGGGCAGCTTCAAGGAACGTTTTTTGTTTAGAGTCGTTCTCTGGTGCCTCCTCCCTTTTTAGTTGCTAGTGATACACCATAGGAGGAATTCTTGGTATCGTGAGCAGGGAGTTAGTTCAGCAGATTGTTTGTTTTGGTTCCAGTCTGACTTCAACAAAACTGCAGAATAAGACTTCAGGTTGTTCTGGTTTGAGTGAAAAAGGTACCTGATCAGACCAGGTTTCGGTTTGGGTTTGGTTCAATTCTGTGACTACTGATGTTAATCCTACCTCAATAACAGCCCTATTTTGCCTGTTTTCCTGCCTCTTTTAGTCCAGGCGTTGAGGTTTCTAGAGGCTGTCGTTGATTCTGCTGCTGACTCCCTGTGTAACCTTTGAGCAAATGGCTTTCTCATAGGCTTGCTTTGTATGTAAGGGACATAGGAAACACTGTTTGGCTCACATGGGTATATGAGAGTTAATTAATTAACATGCAGGCATGAAACATCTCCAGGAAGAAGGTCATAGAAGTGCAAAAAAATAGATTAATTCACTGCTTCTTTTGTAGCTTTCTGCTTTTCCAGTCTTCAGAAGGAATTCTGTGAAACTGCTCAGCCTTCCCTGTGATTTAGAGCTGGAACAGGTTGATCGTATACTGAGGACTATCTTTAACCAGCCTCACACAGTACATACCCAAAAATGTGCTGCAGCCAACTGGCATGATTAATTCAGTGCTACCATTGGCATCTCGGCTGTTGAGACTAGAGAAACAACTGCACTCGGATCCCGGAAGGCATCGCCTATCAGACGGTGCTGAGTGGAGTGGTGTGTCATGCCCGGTGGCCGATGTGCTGTCAGACACACACAGCACATTGCCAAGTGTGCCATTAAAGCGAGAGCCTTTCGTTGCTCACTGCTCTCACACTGGATAGTGCTGGGCAGGTGCCCTCTCGTCTCTTATATTGTTTATGCTCTAGAGGGGAATTGCTTTACTAAGAGGTAGGTTATCTGGCAAACAGCACTTTCCCCCTGTTGTTTCTCTTATTAATTGCTGCAGGTCGGAAGAACCTACATGTCACCATCTGACCTTACTGTAGATGCTTAAAATCACACCCCTAAGTCTGTGTGTGTAGGCAAAACTCTTAGTGAGCCCTCACCGCAGGCAAAGGAAACTGCAGCTTCCCAGCATGTTATAATTTGACAACCTGTGGAGGTGCTTAAGTATGCTTAAGGTGTTTAACTTTAGGCAGTCAGGTTTGAATGTGCAGGCATTAATGTTTACTTGACATGAAAAGGATGAGTCACCTTGAAGCTTATGCCATGCTTCTCTTCCCATTCAAGTAAGGATCTTCCTTGCCTATCACGTTCAATGGCTTTTCAATTAGGAATGCAAAAGTGCACCTTGGTCCTCGTCAGCTCCAGTGGATTTAGCATTCGAGCTCATTGAGTTTTGGAGTTGCACTTTTGGATAGTCAGTGTCCTGCTGCACAATTTGCCTTGAAAGGAAACATTTTCTTTCTCATCAGCATCCCACTGTTTACAGAGCCTATCTGTGCAGGTTGGTAGCTAAAATAAGAGCAGGCTTTTCCAAGGTGGAGTGTGCATGTCACTGTGATGGATGTCGTGGGTTCAGGAGAGAAGCAGCAAAGCAAATCTGCTGATCCAGGCAGGGGAAGAGCTGGTGATAACCCAGGAGCAGGGGCTTGCTTTCTGGGGTGGCTTCATGAGCTGCAAGTTGGGATGAGGGATATGATCCCCTGAAACACGTGTAGATCCCATCTGAGTTTCCTTATGGGTAGGGTGCGTGCAATGTCCTCCATCTCTTCTCTTTGTATTTCTATCTGTCTTATCTCCTTTGTTTGTCTCCTTTCTTGTGCCCAGAGCAGTTTGGCAGCCTGCACCTACGGCTGTCAGGTGCCATGGCAGCCAAACCGCATGGCTGATGTGCACCTTCCCTGCTCCTAATGTACTCCTCAGCCACCCTTTGGGGCCTCCTGCCATCAAAATAGAGCGTGGCCAGTGAACCATTCTCCAGACTTCACCCAGAGGGCAGATGTGTGCTCACTTACCAACAAGTGCAGAAAGAGGTGGGAGCCCCAAGGGCTGTCGGGAGGGCCCTGGCTCCATGCCACATCTTGGGGAGGCTTCTCTGTCTGTGGCAGCTGGAGAAAGCTTTGCTCTAGGAGCATTTCCATACTTTGTTCTGTCTTCCCATTTAGGCAGTTTCTCCACCCTCGTCTGTGGTGTCACTAACCTGCTGTGTCCTGGAGGGGACACACCCTGCATCAATGGTCCATGTGTCTATTTGATGGCCCCAGTGCCCTTACGTTGTGAGGTCCTACCACCTCTCTGAAGACCTCCCCATCCCATCTCTTTGCATACTGCAAATACAGCAGGACTACCCTGAGACATTAGCTGGAGCAGCCCCTTCCTGACGGTCCCTTAGATAAGATGTGTGCCCATGGGAGGACATGCTTGATGGGAAGGAGGTGCTGTTTACTCTGGGTTGTTCCATATCTTGATGATGGCAGTATTTTTCTCCCCTCTATATGTTAAAAAGCATGAATCACTGGCACCGAGATGCCTAGTTGAAAGCTGTATCTCAGCATACCTGTTCCAGCTTTTCCCTTCAAGCCTGGATGCCCTGTTGTCTCAATTACTGAGTGCTGGAACATTAAATTCCTGGTGTCTGAACAGTTGAAGCAGGGCTTTGGGGAGGAGTGAGGGAGGAGAAAGTGATTTCTTGCTTGTTAATTTGTTTTTCCCTCTGTGTCCAGGGAGATATTGTCCTCTGCTTTGCGTAAGCAAGGCTTGCTTTCCACCCAGGAGTTCTTTCTCTCTCGATTCTTTCAGACCTCTGGCAGTGGAGCAGCTCAGAGATCTCCTACCTGGAGGATCAGACCCCATCCCTTTCCCTCCTCCAGCAAAACCATGTCTTTTTTTTCCTTTCTACACCAACAGGACTGGTGTAAAGAAACCAAATCAGAAGATAAGAAATGACTTCTTGCTTGCTGCTGGAATTACGCAGGAAGATTCTTTAAAGAAAAAACTGTTTAACTGCATTTCAAAGCTTTTCAGTGCAGCAGGGAAATCACATTTAGGATTTTTTTTTTTTAAGAGCTACTGATGCTTTGAAGGGAGAAAAATGGATGTGGTTCTGTTTGTAGAGTTGTTGGCTGTTGTATATAACAGGTTTCATTTTCTCAGTTTTCTTATTTCACTGTGGATATTTACATAATAATGAGACTTTTGTACTTTAGGGATTCTCCTGTTTTAACCATCCATTTGTCTGTGACTCCAGGTTTCTTGTGACTGTACTCCTGGTGGCATAATGTCTTATGGCTATGTGGGGGAAATAAATAGGCCGCGTAAAAGCAAAGCTCTGTTTTTCATAGCCTGTGTAGCAACCCAGGGAAGACAGTCAGTCAAGAGAGAATTTTCCCAAGCGAAAATTTTCCATCAGGTTTCCAAATGTCAGGGAAAAAAGTTGTTTGATTTTTGCCCTCCTCCATAACTCGAATGTTAAATCTGCCAAGCCCTGTCTTGACAAGCCAAAGATAAAAGATAGAATATCCCATTTGGCAGCAGAAATGAAATCATTTCATTCACGTTTATCTCTCTTTCCTGAGTGATGAGTAGCACTGTGGCAACAGCGTTTCTCTGCCTCGTATCTGTTTTGGTCTCATCAGGGCATCAGTTTCTCAGCTTAACGTGTACCGTAATTTATGGAGTGGAGTTCAAAAGTTATCTCCTCAATGTGATGCTGAGTTTGAAAGCATAATTCCTAATGAGGGGAAATTGCTGTTTCTTGGGGTCTTGAACTTGACACAGTTGGGCAGAGCTGGTTTTTTTTTTTTGGTAACAAAAAACACTTGGTGCTTGAGATCTGTCTTGTCTAGTGTCCTGCTGGTGGTCAAAATTGCTGCTAAGAAGAGCAGCTAAGAGGCTGCAGTGAATTACAGGATTTTTGGGAGGAGACAGGACCAGGACCTCGGAGCTCTCCAGAAGGTAGCCGGATAGGTTAACACCAAAGCTTTGGTGAAGTACAGTAAATTGAAATATCTGTATCACTCAAGGTCTTGAAGAACAAGTTCCTTATCAGCTAGGAATGGTATTGGTAGAGCTGATCCCATCTGAGGGTAAAGGTGGGCTTCATAATATCTGTAGGCTCCTGCCAAAGAGGTGTTTCCCCAAGAAATGCCTCTTTAAAGAGCTTTTCTTTGGTGGTGCTTCCCCCAGGATGCCATCAAAAACTCTTGACTACTTTGTCCTGCAAAGTGAAAGTGTTTCTAAGTATGAAAACTGAAATAATTTATTAACTGGCTGTTGCTTCACTTTTCATGATAAAGAGTGTTGGCTGGTAGATTGTGCAGTGGCCATTGTACTGGCTTATAAAACAGAGATAGCTTTTGTATGATGGTTCACGGGGCCAAACTACACAATGGAAAGTGTTGAAGTGGCCCGACGTTTATCTGATGATCAGCGTTGGATTTGCTTTGGTGCATGGGTGCTCCCTGGGCAGGCTGGGGACAAGCCTACAGGGACGCAGCACAGGGTCTGCACGAGAGCCTTGTCAGCAGAGAGGATGGAAAAATAAGAGTTGAGCATCGAGTTCATGTGTGCAGGGAGGGAAAGCTCGATGCCAGTGGAGCTTCCCTGCACTTGCGTGGAAGAAAGCTTGCAGATATTTCAGTATGCTAGGCATTTTGGTTGATCTCTTCAGGAAAGGAGATGTCCTCTGAGGAGTATGAGGCAGATCTTCACACTGGCATCCGATCTGGGAGTCTTAAATAGCAATTACTGGGTGATTTGCCAGCAGCAGAACAGCACTGCTTGTGCTGCCGATGTGATCAAAGGGAGGGGGTGAGAAGGACAGATGCTTCACAAGTCAGAATTTCAAGGAAATCCATCTCGGTTAAAGTTTATAAAAACTGCTCTTAGCCAACAGACCCTATAGTGTATCTTTAAATACCACAGCCTTGAGCAGCAGTCTGTCCTGAGTCATGCCTGGGGATTGCTGTTATTAGGGGCTACTAGGAGGGCTAGGAAAAGGGAGCAGGATACAACCAGACACACACACAAGACCACATGCTGTTAACTATCCAAAATCAATCATCTGAACCTGAGTGTTGTTTCCAAAAATGTCTGAGTGGCTTGGGGCAGACTTAATCTGACTGCAGCTTGTTCTGCCCATCGGCAGCAGCAGTTGTGCTGGGCTGTGGATGCTGGCCGGGCTGTGGATGATGGCCTGGCTGTGGATGCTGGCCTCGTGTGGACTGGCTTGGCAGCCCACACCAACGCAGGAAAACTTATCTCTCGCTTCACCTTGTAGGTTCAGAGATCTGGCAACAAGTGCTTTTATGTAAGACCTTTTGTATACATGGAATTGTACAGGAAGAGATATTTTTTCTGAAATAAGAATGTCTTCTTCCGAATTAGCTTAGTCTGCTGCTTACGTTATCCTCTCTGAAAAGGCATGTGAGCATGCCAAATACCAGTGTCTGCACACAGATGCTGGCAATAATGAATCTGCTGCCCATTTGCACCCTGCCTTCTTACAAAATAACTTTCATGTCTAGACAAAGGATGCGGCTCACCTGCAAGGCTTGACTATCCCCTGTTTGTTTTGCTGCGGCATAGTAATTAATATATTAATTTATTTTAAAGGATTCCAAGAAATACCTCTGCAACCTCAATGTTTATGTAAGAGAGGAAGAAAAATTCATAATTTATTGAATTTGTGTGTGTTCTGATGTGATTATTCATTGGAGGAACGTACTAAGTGATTTTTTGTATCCTAGTAACCAACTGTGGTTGCTTTTCCATGAATAATCTTTATAGTTGAACTTGACCAGCCAAATCTAAAAGGGAAAACTCAAGTAAATTAAATTTATCAAGGCAAATAATTGCAAGGCACAGATAGCTTTTTGCAGGTGAGAGAGAACAAATTTTTTTCTCCCTCATTTAACTACATAATGATCAGATTGACAGATGCTGTCTGGAGAGACTGATTTTACTGACTAGAACAATAGTGGAAGTTTGAGTCGTTATGAACTAAACTTCAAAACTTGATTTGTTTAATATTCATAATTAATGAATTAGTTAAAACAGTCCTTTCCTCCCTCAGACAAGAAATGTGATGGTTTTCAGCCCTTCCTAATAGCAGTACAGATTATTTCCCTTCTGCGTTACAGGGGTGCCAGGGTGGGCAGCCTGGGGTGAGGGTCCTCCATGGCTGGGAAGTTCCTGGCGCTGCTGCTGGCTTGTCTGGCACACGAGGACACTGTGAAGCTTAGTTAGTAAAATGCTTTCTGAAGCCCTTTCTCCCTGAAATGCCGGCCTCATCTGGAACAGCCGGAGTTTATCACTTAATAGATGTGTTCACTTTTTTCTCCTTTAAAATTTATTTTGATGAAAAATTGGCCCCTTTTAAAAATTGAATTTCGAGGGATCATGTTTCTTTTGGAATGCCTGTTGCTCGTAGAAATATTGAAAGCTAGTTTTAGAAGCAAAACAAAAATAAAAATTTGCTTTTCAGCTTCCTGAACATGTTTACTATTTCTCCCACCCTCTTCAAGCGTTCAGCTGACCATCTCCAAGCAGAGGGCAGAGGTACATTCCTCCCACTTCTCATTTTAAACCAAACTATTTTCAAACCATCTTTTTGTATGCGTTCCTATTTAGTAAATGTTTATACACCCGTGCAAAAAAACTGCACTCCTGTAAATACTGAAATCTATGGGCACGCCACTATAATCAATCACCAAACCACGTCAAGCAGCTCTTAGCTGGTCTCTCAGATTTTCCTTTGAGATGAGATTAACAGTACAACCTCATGAGACAGTCCCAGAAGGAGGGAGAAGCTTTCCTTGTGTGCCTCTGGATCTTGACCATATTTTTCCCTTCCCTGATTTGCTTTCTGTCTCTGGTATCTTGAACACAGCCCTGCACTGAACAGTTTGTTCCCTCATTTTCAATGGACTAAATATGATGGGTAGAAATGGTAGGTAGGTCAGTGCTGAGGTCCCTTCTGCACTTGTGTTCCTGTATTTTCCCTTTCTGTGCCTATATTCCTATATTTTCCCTTTCTGTGCCTATATTCCTGAGCCAGGGCATCACTTTGGAGTGGTTGCTGTTGTGCATCTCCAGCCATCATTCATCACGACAGAGTCATCACCCCGGGTCTCTGCCCTGTCGAGTCAATGCTCTTCCAAAGCTCTGCCTGTCTTTTTCATAATCTTTTTCCCCGGGGCTAACAGCAGTGCTGGGAGCACTAGTTGTGACTTGTCTCTCTCTGTGGCAATGAAAGAGCAGCTGAAGGGAGTGATGCTGCCTTGTAGCTCGCCTCTCTGCTGCCTTGGATGAGGTGTGGGTTTTGGGAGCTGAAATGCTTTTTCTCTGGGGAAGCGACCATTTCCCTGAAGAGGTGTTCAGGCAAGGCATGGTGGGTGGCACAGGGGCTGTTTGGGGTGCAGACACAGCACTGCCTGGGATCCACACTGGGAAGCAACCTCAGGACTGTGGTGGTGGGAGATGTTTGAGGCAGACACGCCAGCTGGGCTCCATCCTCCTGGTGACCCCATACAACCATGGGTGCATGTGCTGCACCAGGGGTTTGCCCGATGGGGCCATTTACGTCCAACAAAGAGGAGGCAGAAACCTCTCTGTCCAAAATGCCACGGGCCTGCCCTGCTGTCACAGGATGAGGAGCTGCAGAAAAAACTGAAATTCAGCAGTTAGTGCTATGAGAAATGAGGCATCAACATGAGGCAGATGTGAAAGACGGGAGCAATGGGCAGGGCATTTAGGCACAGACCTGTGTCTTGTGCAGTACTCAGGGAATACCCTTCCCATGCCAGGGGAGGCTCCCGATGCTGCCTCTGGGGCTTGAAGAGGTTCAAGGCTTGGCTGAGTCTACCCTGGGGAGGGTCTGCTGGTATTGCCCCACCAGCTGCTCCTCCTTATTGTGTGCCACCTCAAATTAATAAGACGTTGTGTTGCAGCATCTTGTGTTCTTGAGCAGAGGAAGCATTGCAGTCAGAGAGCTTTTATGTGCCATTAATACATGACCATATGGCACTGCTTGTGTGCAGGTGAGGGTTCTTGGTGGTTTAGAAACAGTATGAAATGTTTCTGCTATTGATCCTGCTTGACCAAAGTGGCCTAGAAAAACATAAAGGGGCATGGGAGGACATGCTGCTGGCTCACTGGGCTCTGCGTGCATAGGAAGCTGAGCTGGAAAGTGTCCCCAGATTTGCTGAGGTCAGGCAGGCGCTTGCTCTGCTCTGGGGCTGTCAATGGGTGGATGGTTTGCTGGTCCCATGTTCCAGGCTCTGTCTGAAAAAAGGCCACTGTGGTGCTAATGAGGGAACCTTTCTCATTGGGAAGCAGTGGTTTTAAGCATATCAGCATGCACAAAAGCATGGAAATGGAGTGAGTAAGAAGGGCTAGATTGGGGTGGGAGTTCGGGCATGGTGTACATCCCAGTGTGATGGTGAGGAGAGGCTGTACTGCTTCCTGGCCCCTCTCCCTCCTACTGTCTGCCACGAGCAGCTCTTGCAAGCAGCATGTTGGTTTCTCCAGCAAAGGGCAGTAAGTTTGTCTTTGGTGGATGCTCAGGGGCAATGTGCCTTTCTCTAGGGCGCAAGGAGGCTTCGGAGAAGCTGAGCCTCTCCTCTCAGGGGTTTTCTATTGCAATGAATGAGTTGCTTAGGAGAGGGCTTTCCTGCAGCTCTGCAAATGACCTGCTCAAATCTGGTATTTCATGAAGGCACTCAGTGAGCAGTGGCACCTGTAAAGTCCAGTGTCTCCAGGTTGGGAACCTTATTAATTTGTGGGGACCTTATCAACGTGTATAAATACCTAAAGGGTGGGTGTCAAGAGGATGGAGCCAGGCTTTTTTTGGTGGTGCCAACCAATAGAACAAGAGGCAACAGGCAGAAACGGATGCACAAGGAGTTCCACCTGAACATGAGAAAGAACTTCTTTACTGTGTGAGTTCCCACAGACTGGAACAGGTTGCCCAGAGAGGTTGTGGAGTCTCCCTCACTGGAGATATTCAAGAACTGTCTGGACGCAATCCTGTGCCATGTGCTGTAGGATGACCCTTCTTGGGCAGGGAGGTTGAACCAGATGACCCACCGTGGTCCCTTCCTACCTTAACAATTCTGTGATTCTGTGTGTCCTGTAGATTTGGGACTCGGGGAAAGCACCTGTGTGGGACCATTTTGACAAATTCAGGCTTTCTGTATATTTGACATTCCTTTCTTCAGCATGTTTCCAGCTCTGAAGTCCCTGGGAGATGATGTGAGTGGCACACGCAGCATGGGAGATAGTGCCATCTATTTCAAAGAAGAGGAGGGACAGTGTGTCATCGTGCCATTGCCTGTCTTTTATTGTGGCCAGAACCACCAGAGGCTCTAAGCTGTCAACATGTAATTGTGTATTCTTTGTCTGGTGATAAAATTTTGTTCTACCAAAAAAAAAAAAAGAAAAAGAAAAAAGAAAGAACCACCCAAAGAGAAACAAATTCTTTCTCTCCACAGTTTTTCCGAAGTGATTTATAGGTGTGTTTTTCCAAGTAAATCAGAACAAGGCCAGTGACTGCCTCTGAATTAAAGTTTGATTTGGCTAATTGAAACAAGAGCCATCTGGGTGGAACTAGGCGGTTTCAGACAGCTGTTTATATTGGTTTATGTGGGATTTCTGAAATTTCCAATTCCATAGTTACTGAGGAGTGTGCTGTTTGACCGTACAGTGGGGATTTATAGGTGTAAATGATCTATGAAGAGTACAAAAAAACCCCAACACAGCTATAAAAATAACAACAGCTTGCAGCTCCACGGTAAACTGTTTTGAAGGTGTCAACCAAGTGTGCTCTGCTGAACAGTGGTCCAAGCTCCACCTTAAACAGGTGGGAAAACATGATGAAACCCAGTACTTTGCATTGCCTGGCCCTCCCTTGGCAGGCAGGTGCCCACAGCGATCGCTGTTGAGGTTATTCACACTTTCATCCCATCTCTTGGGAGTGATTTCTTCCTCTAGGGGGAGCAAAAAAAGGCTTTGGCCTTTTTCTGGCTGAAAAAAAACCTGACAATTATCTTTAGCAATGCAAGGAATTGTCTTTCATCTCCAGATTTCTTTGGTTCACCTGCCTTTATCATCTCTTGGTTGGGGTACCACAAAGGGAGAGTAACGGGAGAAAAATGTTGAAGTTGACTTAGGGGTGCTGGGCTCAGATCCCACTGGTGTTAAGATTGATATGGAGGCTTAAAAATAAACCTCTTGCTCAAATCCTTTTTGTTCTGAAATAATTGAAGACATTTGAGATGAAGAAGGGGGCTGAGGTCATTGTGTGTCCAGTAATGGTATGACTGTATTTTCTTTTGTTTGGACAGTTTAATGTCTTAAAGTGGCTCTTGTTTCCTCTTATTAATTCTTGTAAATATCATGGAAAAGGATCTCACAGCTCAGCTGTGCAGTAGCCAAGTGTTGCACAACTACCTGCCTCTCAGACTGACTTCATAGCTTAGCAGAAAACTATGCATGTAAAAAAAAAATTCAACCAAGGAAAAAAAAGATGCATCTTTTTTTAGTGGAACGTTTCCCTCTGTTGCTGGACCAGCAAAGAACTCTCCTCTTCTTTCTTTTTCTTCCCCTTCTTTTTTTCTTCTTGTGAAGACTTTTGGCTTTATTTCTGAAGTTGTACTGTATTTAGAAAAAGTTACAGCCTATTTGTCTGAACATTAACTAAAACAGCCAACAAAATATGTGATATTATTGTACAAGTTGGACTCTACAGGAGTTGAGTGAAGTCACCAGCCCTTCAGATCACTTGGAATGAGAGTTTGGCCAGTATTAAATTTACTTTAAAACTCTGCTGGGAGAGTGCTGGCCTCAGGCACCAGCCCACCCAGCAGAGGCTGGACTCAGCCCCTGTGCAGTTACCTGTAACCCATTAGTGTTCCCACCACCACAAACCCCTTTCTGATGCCTCCAGGGAAACCAGCCTGGCAGAGTGGAAGAGCTGTGCTTCCCCCCCCCCAGCCCAATTTAATTATAACCAGTTATTCCCATCCCTTTGCCCTGTTTTGGATTCTTTACATATTGTTTCGGAAAAGCTTAGTGGAATCGCAGCCTTTGTATATATAAAATATAGGATGATTGAAGATCTGGCCACTTCTTTATTTAGCTTCCTCAGCCATGCGTTCCTCCCAAAGCTTTTTCCCCTCTGGCTGCCAGATCACTGTTTAAACTGTGTGTAAATATAAAAGGGACTGTGGACAGCATTTAAAATTGCTGCACCATGTTGGGAGCAGGGCTTGCTGGAAAGAACATCTTCCTAGAGGCCTTTTTTTCCCCTTTTCCTGTGGTTTTGCGGCTCCCTCAGGACAGATCAAAAGCCCTGTATGGGTGCCGCTGTTAAGTCTAATGGCTCTCTGGTTATCCATCCCTGTTTGGACTGAAATAGCTCCACTGTTTTTTTTTCTTTTAAACTGAATATTTTCCTGTCCTCTGAGTACAGAGAAGTTGTAATTATGAGGAAAAAAAAAAAGAGACCCTTAAAACCACTGTGAAGAGAGGAGATAAAGACCAAAGAAGCTTCTGTAACAAATTTAAGGAAAAGAAAAATAGCAGGCTTGTTCCTTTTATCATAAGGCTTTCTTGGAAAAGGCTGGAGCTGGGACTGAATGGCCAGGCTGTCCTTTCTGCCCCGTGACATCGCTCTGAGTGCTGCTCTTGCCCTTCACCTGCTGTTTTTCTTCCTCTCGCTGGACAATTCCTGTGCTCATAGGAAAGGTTTCCAGAGTTTTTACTGAGCACAGCTCAGCTCGTAGCGCTCCTCGTCTCGAGCATCAGGCACCCCACCTGAGCCGCTGGCGGCACAGCTCAGCTGTGGTGTGGTACAGGACACACACAGACCCCGGGAGGGCTCTGACAGCTCATCTTGTGTACGGGCCTCTTTCCAAACATGCTTTTGGGGGGTGGGAAGGGCATGAGTATAAATTGTACACAGTCCAAGTTCAGAGGGATGAAGACAAAGTAAACACCGGCTTTCAGGGTGTTTTCAGAGAACAATGCATCAAAAGCCAGGCTAAATTACCACTATTACTTTTCAAATCTCTTTTTCTCCCTGTTTCACAAGCTGCCCTCCTGGTGCAGTGCCGTGACACTGCCTCTGTCTGTAGGGGATGGGTGGGTTTCCTGCATCAGGGAGACAACAAAATTCTTTCCCTCTTTTTGTTCCTGTCTGTGCTGGAAGCGACACATTGACAGGCTAATGGGAAGGATGTGCCAAGCTCCAGCACTCTTTCCATAAGCCCTGTATTGAAACGATGGGATGGAATAAAATTGCTTTTCTGAGGATATTAAAAGGGAATGCATTTCATTATCCAATTTCATTAAAAACCATTAACATTGGAATGACATGGTCAGTATTTATAAGTCCCCAGTGCAGATGACTTGGTACAGCTGGTCAGAAGAAGAGAGGTTCAGTGGAAACAGGGAGTCTATTTGCATTAATGGTCATTACGTGCTCCTCTGGCAGTGAGGAGAGAGTGTGAGGGCATGGACCATTTCAATGTCAGTGATTACACCACTCACGTGTTCTTGTAACTTTTCAACAAATCACAGTCATGACTGGAAAACACCGGTTCAGAACGATGCTTTTTAAACATAAAGTGTTGCTCTGAAAAACAATCCTGAGCTGTTTATACTGTCTGTAGGGGAAAAGTTGTCTTGGAAGTTAAGAATTAATGAATGGAGAGGAATTGGGGGCAAGAAGACAACCCAGATTAGTTTTTTAATCTGTAAAAAATAACTAGGGTCTTTCTGTGCGGTGTGATTAACCAGGAAGATATGATGGGTCTCCCACAGCTCTAACAAGGGGGTCCCTCCCTGCCTTAGAGTGAGAGCCATGCGGTGGCCTCAAGCCTCGAGGGACCAGTAGCACTCACTTATACAGCAAGTTTTGGGGGTCCCTTGGGTTGCTCTTAGTCTGTGTCTGCGGTCTCTGCTGCAGCAGTGAATGCTGCTGGCCTGGAGAAGGGGGGAAGGGATCTCTGAGACAGACCCCAGTGGCACAATACCATATAAAATTAGGAATATCTCTGTGTCTGTCTTGATACCATAAAAATCTTTATTCGTGTCACACTGTAGAGCACTGAAACCACTGAAGGCAAAGTTCTTCTCCTCTAATGACTGTAGGAAGAGTCATTAGAGGAAAAGGTGCTCTGACACAAGTACTGTGGGACTGTACAGTCAGGCTGTGGAAAAAGGAAATGTTCAAGGAAAATGGTGCTTGACATAACAGCAGAGCCACTGTTGAAATGGGATCCTTGGATGTTTGCTGCCTGAGCTGAGTTTATCTTGCAGTGAGCACAAAGCACTTGATTTAACAAAATGGATGCATCAAAAGATGGTAGTGGGCTTCGGACCTGCCTGAAGTAACAGCCATTGAAAAAAATCAGTTTAGCATTGTAAATCCATGGAAATTGGACCCCATTTCTATATGAATTTAGTAAATCAAAGCAGAACCCAATGATCCCAGAGAACATGAGGGTTTTCATCCACATCTCTGCTCCTCCCAACACTAGGTCTGCAGCTGAATCCATTCCTCCAGACCAGTCTTTCCAGCTTGAAGTGTTACATCTTTTAGTGCTCTCTGCTTTCTTGTGCACTGTATTGTCTGTTTCTAGAAAACAATGATAATAATAAATCACAAAAATGCATATTTTAGTGACTGACTGACACACTGAGCATTTAGATTTGGAAAATATTTAGTCTCCCAACCTAGCAGTCCTCAGAAACCATTTGTGGAGTTGGTTAAACAGATGTTAAATGCTTACTTGTCACTGCTTTTGATCATCTCCCAAAACTGTGCTGTGGACTCTGAGTTTAGGACTAGAAGATAAAGTGAGCTGAGCAGCCCTCTGTTCTCCTCGAGTTAAGCTTAACTTTCTAAAGAAGGTAACAATTTCGCAAAAACATAATACATCAAGTAAGAGGTACATATGTGCTGTCCAGGTGTATGAAATCATATGTGTTGCATATGTAGCCTATTAGTGAGAACATAGTCCAAAAATTCTCAATAAGAGCTATACTGAGAGTGTCTGACTGATTATTTTTGACAAGATGTTTTTCTGTTCAGCCAGTAGCCAAAAGTTTTGTGTAGTTTTGCATCCCGTATTTTATGATTTTCAAATCCCTGACATCTTTCAAAGCTCTTTGGCTCATGAGCATGGCCTTCTGACTGATATGAGCCAGTGGACTTGGGTGTCGAGGCCATGTAATGGATTACAATAAGCTGTGCCATTTCCAAGTCTCCTCATCTGTCATGCAGCTGCTTTCATCACTCACACCAAAAGACTTAAGCAAGGATTATGGCATGAACCCTGACTTTGCTCCATCCCTCTCCTGCTTACTCTTGCTCTGTCTTTCATTAACCAAGCCTAAGAATTTGTTACTAGAGTTGCAGACTCATTGACCCAGATTTGCTAATAATATGAGGGAGAGGAGACTTTTTTCCCGTGCTTAATCGCTGGCTTCTGTGTATTCTTAGTGCTATTTATATGCAGAACTAAGATTCTGTAATAAAGATGGGGCCAACTTTGCAGTAAAATCCATGCATGGATGCAGTGAGAGGCGGGGGAACAGGGAGATGGAGGTGAGCGTAGGTGGGCTTACCTATACTTGCAGAGCCAACAGCAGATTTTTGGATAGTAGATCCTGCTTCCACAGCCTGATCCACAAGACCATATTGGTTTAGGCCAGGGCTCCCAACTTTGTTC
The DNA here is from genome assembly GCA_013398125.1 of Aegotheles bennettii. NCBI lineage: Eukaryota > Metazoa > Chordata > Aves > Caprimulgiformes > Aegothelidae > Aegotheles > Aegotheles bennettii. Next base: position 2,064,717 of record VZRW01010697.1, on the reverse strand, counting down.
TGAAAATGTCACACCATCAAAGTCATGCACTGGATTTCTTTGTATCAAGTCTGAGTTCACTTACCACCAGAGTATAGTTTCTTGGTGGTCTCACCTGTGCAAGGAAAGAAAAAAAACCTCTAGATTAAGGAATATTTTACCTTTTCTTCCAGATTAGAAAATAGTATTCTGGGGTTTTTTTGTTGTTTATTTTGTTTGATTTTGTTTTTGTTGTTGTTGTTTGGTTTTGTTTTTTGTTTTTTCTCTTTTTAGTTTAAGTGGTCTTTCATTTGCCTGTGATGAGAGGAGTTATTTCATTAAACCAAATGAAAATGTATGACCAAGCTAAGGGCAAAACATCTTCAGCCTAGAAAAAAAATAATAAAAAAAAGGCAGTAATACAAAGGCCTGAAAACTTTTAAAAGTAGAAGACACAAGAAGACTGTTTAGTGTGGTGTTGTGGTATGTAGGCACAGAGGTAAAAAGGCATAAAGACCTATGAACAAAAACAGAAAAGCACCAACAAGGAATGCAGAAGTGATCACTTATAGTTATCTCACAGTTTACAGGTGGAAGGAGGCTGGGGAGGGCTTGAAGATGTGTCCAAATTTCCAAAAAGCAAAGTCAAGCAGAAGGTCTGGAAGTGGGTTGGGAAAGTCCTCCTGCCTGATCTGGGAGAGCGCTGGCTCTCTGCAGTCTTTGGGGCTCTGTGATCACTTCTAGATCATGAAGATTTGCTGTCGGCACTTTTCATCCTTGGAGCAGGCCTTCTGTCATGGTTTATTTTCTGCTTCAAGCCAGCTGGTGGGTCTTGGAGAGAGACATCCGTGTTTCAGCTGCACTTGCCATCTTTTGGCTCTGATGCTGGTGTCGTGATGTTCAGTTAACCAGGAGAGCTGAGCCCTGGCATTGGCTTTCCTGTCAAGGCAACCGTTCTTTCAAATGATGTGGTTGAACTTTGCATTCGTATGAGCTCCCCACTGCAAGGAAAGGGCTTAATTTGAAAGGAGCAGCGATGCAGGAGCTCGTTTCCTGAGGACATGGCGGGAGACGGGATGGAGCAGCCTGGAGAATACTGCGGTACTGGGATTGTCTGTGTATGCTGGTTTGAGAAAAAAGATCAGAACAAAAGGATTTTGCCTAATTGTTGGTAAATACTTCTCTGCTTTCATGGAGGAATGCTTAGAAGATCAGGATAAATGTGACAGAAGAAAAAAAAGGATTTTAGCGTTTTTAAAAAAAAACAAAACAACATAAAATGTTTGGTTTCAAGCATTAGCCACAGAAGCAAGGGGGTTTTCTCGCTTGAAAATCCTCATGGAGACAGGCACAACTTGATTTTGCAAGTTAAATTCAACCCCTGTTCTCTGCTAGAGATTTTTCTGGACTGTTTTGCAATGAAAAAATGTTGTATGTGCATTAGATTTGTGTTGAGAGTTACCTCAGTGCCCCAAAACACCTTCTTTTAACAAAAAACCCCTGTCTATCCTCCTCCCCTCCTCCCCAAAGAAGTCTCTTCAAAAATGTCACATTTCCTGTGATTCACTACAGGCTCCCTGGAAATTTGTCTCAGGTTAGAGAACCAGGCAGGGAGACCTTTACATCAAAGCAGGGTTCTGGACTGGTCATGCAAACCAGAGGAATTTAAATGGGGAATATTTATTATTGTCAAGTTGAGTCTTCAGTGTTTGAGCCAGCAGGACATGAGAAAATGAGGCCAATTTTTTTTGTAGCAGCCTTATAGTGAATTTGGTAGCCTAACTTCACAAATTCACACTGGTGAGCGTGGAATGGGCGACACTGGTGCTTCCTGCAGAGCTCCCTGGCACATTTGCTGTATTTTTTATTAAAAACATCTAAGCGGTGCACAAAATTTATATGTGAGCAGATTTTAATCTCTTGTTCTCAGCAGATAAGATCCCCTCGGAGCAGAATCCTGTTTCATGTTCCTGTTAACATTTGTTACCTGCAGTAAGAGCCTAGCCTGCTTCTTCCAGCCTCCAGCAAGGCTCCAGCCCACGCACCCATGGGCACTGCATCGCCTCTGGCCATAAAGATGCAATGGGATGAGCGTGGCCAGGACCACTTAACCACATTGTCCCCACCTGTTGGGATTTTCCTCTTTCAGAGCAAAAGCCACCTGCTCCCTCTCTCCAAATGCCTTGTTTAATGTTCAACAGGGTTGTTGCAGCAGCTGTGACCCAACTATCTACTGTAATAGGAAAAAGTTCTAATGTTACTGATAAAGCAGCAGCCATAAAGATAAGACATGGGTGCATTAGGTGGATTCCCTGTTGCCTGTGTGGTGAGCATTAATGCATAGATTTCAGGCTGCAAGCTGCTGCCTTTCAGCCTTTTCTCTGAGCAACATGGGGAGACCACGCTCCAGCTGCATGCCAATGCACTGTATCTCCTGGGAGCTGTTTGCCCACAGGGTCGTGGTCCCAGTAATTTCTGTTCCCTTGCCATCCTTGCTTTATCCAGTATGCATCCCTGCTTGGCACCTGGCTGCCCCGTAATTTGCCTGCTTTGTGATCCTGTGTGCCTTTTGTCATGGATTTACTTGGAGGGAGTCTTCAGGAAAGGGCTGTGGGAGCCAGGGAACATCTTTTGATGCAGTGGTTGTGGAGTTAATACAGACCATGGATTTACCTGTGGCACATGGGGAAGGCAGTGCCCTCCTCCTCCTCCTCCTCCATGGTAGCTCTCTGCTATGGTGTTGGTCTCCTTGAACGTTATTCTCCTCTCCATCATTTTAGGGCTTTCCATGGTATTATTCCTGCCTGGCTTGTCTGGGCAAGCGAAGACAGGATTAATCTGGTTTAAGGTCAACTGCTCAGCTACACACCCACCTCACCCTGGAGAGCAGCAGCCTTGGAGAGAGCTCTTGTTCTGAATTTTGTCTGCTGCTGTTGGTGGGATTACCATGCCACAGCAAACGTGATGCTGTGAACAAATGGGTGAAAAAAAATGTTTATTTTTAGACCTGGAACCATGATAAATATGTGGAATTTGTCCAGGGTCTGCCTGCTGTACCTTTTTGAAATGCAAAGTGCACGTTTGTTAAAATACCTCTCCAAAGGTCAGCATAGCCTAAGAAATAAATGTGCTGGCCTTTTGGAAAGCAGGTGAAGTTTCAGATGTGCAATAGCAACTTGCAGTTGAGAGCACAGGTCCCCATAACCTGAATCTGTTTCAGTGCAGCACACATAGATGGAAATGCTGCCTTCAGCCAGGGTTTCTTTTGTGGGTTTCAGTGAGGAGCTCTACATCTATACCATTCTTAATCCTTCGGTGCAGCTTTTTCTGCCATTTTCCTGGCATATTTTGTATTAGCTGAAGCCCTGCTTGTGCCTTTGAGGGACTCGTGCTGTGAGCATCGTGTGTGCAGTTGGTGAAAGTAGGGATGAAAAATGCAAAACTCTGGAATGAAAAGAAGCAAAATGCTGGGTGGGACCTGGAGACATCACCCAGGGGTACCCAATGGGTTCATGTCCTGTTTGATCATCTAGTCAGCCTGCTAGCATGCTCACAGGGCTCAGGGACTGAAGTATTTGAGAACCTTACATTTTTTAATCCTTTTAGCTTCCCATGAGGTGGAGGAATACTGTTGCTCTCTCTTAGGCAGGGAGGTGAGGCATAAAGAGAAGAAATTACTTGTTCAAAGTGTTGTAGGAATCTCCTAGCTGAAAAAAAAAAAAAAGGCTTGGTGTGGCTTTTGGCTGCCTGTCCCGGCTCAGGCACCCTTGGGCAGGGGTGCATTTCTGCCATGAGTTTTGCTGTCATTATTCCAGTGATGAGCTTTTGGGTGGGAAAGCACAGCCAGGAGAGGGACTGAAATGTGATCCAGGCTGCAGAATTAGGGCAGTTCAAAGGCACAAACATCCTGTTGAGCTTGCCTAGTCCCCTTCGGTACATAATGCGTGAAGCACACGCCCAAGCTCAGCTTCAGGCGTGTTCTGGTGGGAAAGCTCTGCCTCCTGCCTTGGGTTATGTCAGGCTTTATTCCTGGTGGCAACCGGCAGGTGTTCATGTGAGGGGGGAACGGCCTTCTAAATAAATTATCCATTCATTTCCTTCTGGAGACTTTCCTATTGTTTAGCCACAATATGCTTTCCTGTTTTTTAAAAAAAACAAAACTTAAAAAAAGCCAAACCCCGGCCCCAAGTTCCTCTCTGGCAGAGTGGACCCAAAGCTGCGTTTGAAGTGGGTGCCCGTGTCACCACTGCTGTCACTGTCACTCCTGCCTTGGTTCTCCCTGCTTTCCGAAAGCAGGGAGGGAAATACCTGCCTGGGAGCTGTGCTGGAGGCATCTGTCCCACCCTGCTCTGTCTTTTCTCCAGGAGGTCCATGTGGGAGGAAGGCTGGTGCTGCACAGGGGGTGGAAAGCAGGAGATTCTTGTGATAGCAAAGAGGAGAACAAAATCTCTCTTCTCTCTTTCCTCCTCCTGGCCAACACGAGGACATTGAGGCCAGGGGAGTTATTTTTAACCATTTTAGAAAAAAGGTGCAGCTCAATGGATTATAAAATGAGGGCTTCTCTATATGGGGAGGCTATTGCCCTGGCAAGGCTGGGTGTGATGTGGAAGAGCAACACTGAGCTGCTCTGAGGCCCTGCAGGAGCTCCGTGGAGGCTGTCCTGGCAGCACCCATCCATGGCTTTGCTTAACCCCCATCCCAGCTGAGCGGCACAAAGGCTCTGTGCAGCCAGATGAAAAATGGGGACTAGTGTGGGAAAGTGTGACTGGGAGAGGCCCCGAGAAATGGGGCTGGCTGTGTTCATGCCACCGTGCCTCTCTCTGCTAAGGAAACCCCAAACCACATTTCCTCTGCAGCAGCATCTCATGTCAGGAGCATTTGCAGGCAGACACATGGAGCAGCACCCACATGAGCAGCGGGTGGGTCTGTGCTGAAAGCAGCCATCTTCTGCATTTTAGCTCTTTGAGAGGCAAGAAATGAGGTTTTTCCTGGGAATGCTCAAAAGAAATGTCCATATCTCTTGTGAGCATGGCCAGGGCTGACCCTGCAGACCCAGGGAACCCCTTCCTGTGCTGGGGGAAGCCTGGCCTGCAATGCTGCTGCCAGTGGAGGGGCTGTGCTGGGCAGGGACACCACCCCAAGGGAATTTGACAACTGGAGGGGATTTTTTCCTCCCCATCTCCCCTGACTCTGCTGTCATGGCCCTGGATTTAAGTGGCAAGCCCCACACTGGTGTAAGAGCAAGACTGTATTTATTTACATTAGTGCACAACAGGATTAACCATTACCTTGTGCTGCTCAGTGTTCGTCACGTGCAGTGTGAATGAAGAGGTACAAAAGACCTTTTGTTCAGCCGCTGCATTTGCCTGTCACAATTTTAGGACTGACCTTTTTTTCTTGATGCAAACAGGAGCTTTTTGCCTATGTAGCTCATCGACCCCTGTTGCAGATGCCTGATTTCAAGGGCTAGTCCTGTGCTCAGACCTTGCCTGCGACCCCTCTTCTCTTGCATCTGCCAACCCAACAGTTGCTTAGAGCCTCCTTTAGTTCAGACACAAATGCAAGTCCCAGCCTCTCGCTGCCCTACCTGGTAGGGTTTTGCTTACAAAATGTGTCACGACTGGAGCTCCCCTGCCAGCTTTCCCAGCTGAGCTCCTGGTGTCTTCTGATGTTTCTTTCCAAGAGAGGAAAGCATCAGAAAATCCTCCCCTGGTCATGAAACAAAGCCAGGGGTTACACACAAGAAGGAAGCAGCTTGAAGGAAGGGCCAGGCAGGCAGCTCTAAAGCTTCACACATGGCAAGAGATTTCAAAATAAATGTGTGCATGTGATGCAGTTTTTTATTTAACAGGATGACTTGGAGCACCCAGGATGCCTTCCATTTTTGCTTTTAAAATCTACAAAGCCAGGTGCAAAGCGGAGGAGAAGTGGGGTGGGTGGGAAATTGGGAGACTGAAGTGCCTGTAACACTGTGGTGGTGGTGGTGGTGGCAGGAGCCCTGGTCCTGGAGCAGGACCCCATGTGTTCAGGGATATGCAAAAGAGATTGTCTCCACCTCAGGGAACTTATAGCTAAGGCTTAAGATTAAAAGTTGGGCTTTTTTCATTTTTACTTCATGCTTGTGTGAACTTCACTTTAGGTCTCAAATCTGCTTTTCTTTAAATTGGTCTCAAAATTGCTATTGACTTTAAATGCTGCAAGATCTCATCCATAAATTCTCCTTCTTCCATCTGTAAAACGAGGATGGCAGGATTTCTGTGCCATCTGTGGTGCCATGAAGCTGAAAACAATCATCATTTATAAAGTGCTTTGAGCTCAAATGGGAGGTTCTGTGTAAAGGCAAGGCTTTGCGGGATGAAATGTTCCTTAATGTGCCAATTGCGTCTGATACCTGAACCAGGGGCAGGGTTGAAACTTTTGCAAGAACAGTCTGGTGATGCAGAGGTAGTGCTGCAGCCGCTAAATGTCTTGGTGTTGTTCAAAAGCTCCTGTTCATCATTACAAAATTAAGGGACAGAGAAGCCAGTGGCAGCATATCCCCAAAAAATCAGTATCCTACATTTGCATCCATCTCAAGCACTTCTGATCATAACAGCCATGATTCTCATAGATGGTGTGACTCTGGCCGCCAGCTAGTGATTTAACAGCATATGCATTGCCAATAGGAAACTCGGAGCCACAGTCACAAGCATTAAGCCTTTCCACGTGCAATAGGATGCATCTGATGGGGAAAAAAGGATGTTCGTTTTCATCCAGCTTTGTAAGGCGTAGAAGGGAAGCTGCCTAACCTTTGCCCCAGGAGCCACATTTGCTTTGTATTTACATAAAGCTGAGGGTCAAACTGGTGCAACAGAGAGCAGGTTGTGGCTAAGCACAACATTTCAAGATTGAATCATAGAATCATAGAATAGAATCATAGAATCATTATGGTTGGAAGGGACCTCCAGGGTCATCAGGTCCAACCTTTATCCCATCATATTCCTAACCATCAGACCATCAGACCATGGCCTCAAGTGCCTCATCAACCGGTTTTTTGAACACCCCCAGGGACGGTGACTCCACCACCTCCCTGGGCAGCCCATTCCAGTGCCCAACCACCCTCTCAGTAAAGAACTTCTTCCTAATCTCCAACCTAAACTTCCCCTGATGGAACTTGAGGCCATTTCCTCGCTTCCTGTCATCAGCAATTTGGAAAAAGAGACCAACACCAGCCTCATTACAACCTCCCTTTACGTAGTTGTAGAGGGCAATAAGGTCTCCTCTCAGTCTCCTCTTCTCCAGGCTAAATAACCCCAGTTCCCTCAGCCAGTCTCCATAAGCACAGTGTAGTTCCCAGGGAGTAATGCAGAGCACGCGTGCAGGCCAGGTGCGGCTGCCTGGGCTGAGCTAACACATGGCTCAGGTCAAGCACTGCTGACGGAGCTGCTCCTTTCTCCTTCTGCAGACACAAGCCACCAGACCCGCTCCGTCTCCAGCCGCCCCTATTACAGTTTGCCCAACAGCAGCCATGAGAGACGCACGGTCCTCGCTATCACGGAGCCGCCGCGTTTCCACTCCCAAGCCAAAGGCAAGAACGTGCGCCTGGACGCTCACTCCCGCAAGGCCACGCGGAGGAACAGTTTCTGCAATGGGGTCACCTTCACCAACCGGCCCATCCATCTCTACGAGAAGGTCAGGCTGAAGCTGGTGTCTGTGCACCACGGCTGGAGCGGGGCCCTGCGCTTTGGCTTCACCAGTCATGACCCAGCGCAGATGAGCTCTGATGAGATACCAAAGTACGCCTGTCCGGACCTAGTGACCCGACCTGGATACTGGGCCAAAGCTTTGCCAGAGAGGTTTGCTGTGAGAGACAATATCTTGGCCTTCTGGGTTGATCGTAACGGGAGAGTCTTCTACAGTATTAATGATGAGGAGCCAATATTGTTTCACTGTGGTATTAAAGTTTCCGGTCCTCTCTGGGCACTCATAGACGTCTATGGAATTACCCATGAAGTGCAAATACTAGGTGAGTGTGTGTTTTGCTCTTCTGGTTGCTCTTTCCACAGAGGCATGATCATGTAGAAAAGACGCATCATCTATCTGGTTGATCATTTCCATGGGACACTTAAGAAAACTAATGCACTGCTGGTTTTGTACCTTGAATTAACCATTTTTCTTTTGCCAGCAGTGGGGATCCAGAAAGCAGTGTATTTCAGAGATGTCAGTGATGGGAAGTCCTAAGGCTGTGCGTTATAGCAGCCATGTGAAGAGATAAATGGAAATCTTTACATACAACTTTACGCAGCTTTTTCTGAGCTAGATGTGCTGCTCTAGTGTGGAAAACATGGTGCTGCTTTACAGCAAGGTCCCAGGGACTGAGAAAGGCAAAGGCGACCAGTTCTGGCTTCGCCTGTTCTTTCCCAGCTACCAGTTACTGCTGGTCCACTGGAAAACTACCACCGATTCTCTCCTGGCAGCCTTCCCCAGCCCCTCTCCTCACCTCGGCGGGCAGTTTAACAAGCTGTGTTTGCAGATGTAACCTGACTTACCCTTCCCTTACACATGGGCATCACTTTATGTCCTCAGAGCACCGGCTCCAGCACAGGATGACAGAGTGATAACAAAATGCAGCACGAGCTCCTGTGTGCTTCAGGATCCTTGCCACTGCCTGCCACATCTCCCCTCAGCCCTAAGCAGGTCGCTGCATTCAGGTGGTGCCTGGCTGATTTACAAGCATCAGCCTTAGGGAGGGCTGCAAGAGGGCAGGAATTTGTTCCTATGAGCAAACCGAGTTGATTGCCATGGAATGACTTTCCTTTTGTGACTTTCACAGCATTGAAATTTCAAATGAATTCAGTGTTTGATGGAGTATTTGGAACTAGTCTATACCACAGAGAATCCTGTTAAAATACAAGAACATTGCCCTTTCCCAGAGGCTCCTAGGAGCTGATTTAGTTTTAACAGCCAAGCTAAGCTGCACCTGCTCAAGGAGATGGTGCCTCCATCCTCACACCAAGCAGACACCAGCCATAAGCTGTCAGATAGTTAGTCCAGTGGGCAGGCAGCTCCATCACGTGTTCTTCTGAACGGTACCAATTATTTCGCATCCGAGAAGGCTACACATAAACACTTTGCAGTGCCTGCTTTGCTTCAAATATGTAATTAAACCTTACCAGTAGCTTATCCTATAATTGCAATTGTGACGCACTCCAGCTTCTGGTGCTCATCACAGAGGTGAAGGAACGTTTGCTGTTTTGGCCAGTGCAGCTGCTTCACCAGAGCAGTCCTTTTTCCTCATTAGATTACAGTTAGAAAAACAAAATACAGCTTATTTCTGCCCCTACCCCCCAGTCCTGCCTGTGCAGGGTGGAAGACTCGGCCTGAGGGCACCTGTACTCTGATTTATTTCTTTTTCAAATCAAAGTACCAAGCCCCACAAACTGCCCCAGGAATCAGGGCGGTGCCCCCCTGGGGCACCAGGGGACACAGCCTCCTTGCTACCCATGTGGTGGTGTCAAAGCTGACATATTTGTCTCTCTGTATCTTCCTCCCAAAAATTTTGCGAGGTGAGAAAGCTGTGAAATCTAGCCCAAATACAGATGCAAGAAGTGCGTTTTTCAGCACTATGAAGCTTGGATGTGTCTTACTCCTCTGTGGGAGCATTTCTTGCCAAATACCCAGTGCTTGCTAGAAGCAGCTGGTCCAGCCATCAGCCTACACTGGTGGCCTCTCCTGCATGGGCTTCTGAGCGAAGGCAGCCTCTACTTTGCAGCTGCTGGATAGATTTGGGTGGTTTTCCTTCTTTGGTGGAATCTAGTGATTTTCTTCTCCAAGGAGCAGGCAGTGTAGGTGCTGGGATGCTTCTCCCCTCTCCATCTTTGGGAGGACCAGGAGACCACTCAACTTCCATGTGTTTTGACTTTGCTCAGCTGGTTAATGCCTTGCCTTCGGAGTGAAGTGTCCAAGCTGCTGTGGGCAGTGCTGGAGGTAGAAGGAAGAGCACTCCTGAACCTCCCCACACCTTTAAATCACTCCCCCTCCCCCCCAGCATGTTTGAGGCGAAAATCTGGGAAATTAATTAAGAGTCAGCATCCTGACTTTCCCTTTGTTGTGAAAGGGGAAAATAACTCTCTAACTGTAAAAATATTCTTTGTAACACCTGCAGCAAGTAGCTTTTGTGAAAAGCTCTCAATTCAAAATCTCTGCAGTGGTGTGAACACCTCTGAGATACAAGGCTGGAAATCTTCTTGTAAAATGACCTCTCTTGGACACACCTGTGCCTAGACATCTCACAGCTCTAAGGGAATGACAAGGAGTGTGAAAGGAATATCTGTTCGTGCTTGTGCTCCTTCACTCATCACTGTATTGCAGATTTGGCTTGCACAAGACCTTTGGACAACAAGATATTGAGACGTTCCCTTCTTTTATGGAGCACTCTCAAAGCTCTTAGTCCCCTCTACTGAGAAAACTGTAGGACCACACTGGTTTACAGCTTTTCCCATTTCACCAGTGCTAGGAGCTCCCAGATTATGAGTACTTCATAACACTTGTTTTTCCTCAGTTAGTGCCAAGACGCAGCCATTTCTCTGCCTGCTCCACATGAGGCTCTCCACCACCAGCCTTTCATTAGTGGTTGACCTCTGGCTAATTTTTCCATTGTTTTTCCATTCAGAGGAACAGAATTCAGATAATCTGTAGGCTGAAATAATAACAATTGTAACCGTGAAAGTAGGCAATTGTATCTTGACTCTAATGGCCCTTATCACTGGGTTTATCTCACAGATAGCATGTTTGCAGAGACCATGACCACTGCCCGTCTCAGCACCGCCCGTCTCAGCACTTGCCTTCCGCAGAGCAACCATGATTCAGCCAACTTCAATAACAACGAGCTGGAGAATAACCAAGTGGTGGCCAAAATTGCAAACCTAAACCTGAGTCGTGTTCCAGGACTTGCAACAGACAACCACATCATCCCCTGTTGCCCAAACCGGCGGCAGCGTGCCCAGGGTGGCCCAGCCTTCCTGGACACAGACCTGCGGTTCCATCCCACTCGTGGACCTGACATCACCTTTTCTCAGGACCGGATGGTCGCGTGTACCAACTGGCAAGAAAGCAATAGGACTTTGATGTTTTCTGACCGGCCTTTGCACATCGGTGAAAGCCTCTTTGTGGAAGTAGGACACCTTGGGTTGCCGTACTATGGGTCCCTTTCATTTGGCATCACTTCTTGTGATCCGAGTACTTTACGGACAAATGAGCTCCCGGCAGATCCAGACTTTCTCTTGGACCGCAAGGAGTACTGGGTGGTTTACCGAGCCTTCCCGGTCCTCAACAGTGGCGACATTCTCAGTTTCATGGTCTTGCCAAACGGAGAGGTGCACCATGGGGTGAACGGAGCCAGCCGAGGAATGCTCATGTGCGTGGACACCTCACAGTCTCTCTGGGTGTTTTTTACAATCCATGGTGTAATCAACCAGCTCAAAATACTGGGTAAGTGCAGCCAAAAGAAATGATCGTGGGGAGCACCTCGCTGGTGAAGTTTTCTGGGCCAGAATGGGAGCTACAGGTTTGCGTTTGCAGGTGGTGACTGATGTGAGGAAGCAGCTCCTGATCTCACCTTGGTTTTGCAAACAAGTGAGCGAGACATGGTAGCTGTCACATAGATGTAGGCAGGCTACATAAGTCCCCCAGAAAAGGATGAGATTTGAGAGATGAAATAAGCAAAATAAGCAGCAGGTAGGGAGGCAGGGATGGATGAGTTTTTCAGAGGATTTCTTCTTAAAAGGGATTCTTTATAAACCCACTATTCCAGATGTTAAACTCCTGCCTTGGTAAGGGTGATGGTTCCTGAGAGCACAGCCCTGGTTTAAGCACTGTTTGTTGCTGATGGACAGTAATCGCTCCCCAAGCACTGCACAGCTCAGGTATCAGATGTCACTTTTGATCTATTGCTAGTGACCAGTTACAACACTTTTCCTTCCCTCTTGTTAAGGGTTCTGTCAGAAAAGCAGATGTTGATGACTTTGTAGAACAGGTTTTTCCCATTTAGAGCAGTGCCCTTTCCCAGCTGCTCCTGATCTGACAGTGAGACAGTGATAGCTTGGGGAGAGATTGGGACCATGGGGAAGTGACTTTACACCCCAGATGATGGCTGCCAGTGCTCACCTCGCTGAAGAACTGAACAGAAATTGTACAATGGCATAGCAGGGTCCAGGCCCTGGATGTCACATCCAAATCATGCGTTTATGACATTACTAAGGGGCAACACTTAATGCAGCAGCTGGACTTCACCCTAAAACACTCTGTGCACATGGGGTGGGAGCAACTCATGGGGCTGAGGGTGTTGAGCTGGGGTTCAGGTGTCCATCACCCCGCAGTGGCTCAGCTCTGTCCTGTGTTTGCAGGCACTGTGCAGTCCAGCCCAATGACCGTCTCTCCCTCAGGATCCCCTGGTGGCTCGCAGTACGACAGTGACTCGGACATGGCCTTCAGTGTGAACAGGTCATCATCTGCTTCAGAGTCATCGCTCGGTAAGGAGACCCCAGCCCTTGGCATCCGGTTGTGCCGGCTGCACTGAGACAGGAGCCTGGGCTGATGGATGCTGCTGAGGCTATGGAAGCAGCAGGGAAAGGTTAGGGGGGAGATGTCACACCTCCTGTGAGGCCAACAGAAATAATTGGAAGAAAACACAGAGCAGTGGGAAGCTTTTCACAGCCTGAAGGAGGGCTGCATGTTGCTTCCCACTTTGTCAGTCTGTCTAATGAAAGTGGTCCCTGGGGGGCTGCCCCTGCAGTGGGGCTGCAATGGCAGGGGGGTGGTGTTGTGTCTGGGGGTCTCACACCACCCAGACCACTGCTTTCTGCACTGCGAGGGCTCCGCTGCCGGGGGGGCACCCACATAACCACTCACGTGCCGGTGTTTGGGTCTCAGGCACACAGCCATGAGTGCCCTGCTCAGTCCCATCCCAGCACGTGCTGCACTGTGCCGTGCCACAGCTGCCTGGCACAGCTGGTGAGACACAGGAGCACCCTGTGTGGAGCACAGTTCCTCTAGGGGCTTTGCACACCCACACCATGAAACGGGTGTGCAAAATCACAGCCCTGGTCGGGGAAGCTCAGGCAAGCTGTGCTTGCCCCATCTGTAGAAAAGGGATGGCAGGCTTTGCCCGGGACTGTACCTCTGCTACCACTAGAACATGCTGGATTTTGTGTGGCCAAAAGCTAAGGAAGAGCCTTAAAAACCAACCTGTGTGTGTGTGTGCTGTACAGTGTCAGGTTTGCAGCATCGCGGTGGCTGAATGATCTCATTCCTTCCTCCCCTTTTGCAGTGACTGCTCCCAGCTCCCCCCTGAGCCCTCCCATCTCTCCCGTCTTCCCCCCTCCGGAGCCATCAAGCAGCAAGAACGGGGAATGCACCGTCTGCTTTGACAGCGAGGTGGACACGGTGATCTACACTTGCGGACACATGTGCCTCTGCAACACCTGCGGTCTTAAGCTGAAGAAGCAGCTCAACGCCTGCTGCCCGATCTGCCGCCGGGTCATCAAAGATGTTATTAAAATCTACCGCCCTTAGCGCCCGGCTCGGGCTGTAGGAAGGGGGAATGCCGCTAGCAGTAACCATGCCTTTCCGTCCCTGCTTATGGGTTATCGTGCTGGTCAGTCGTTATCAAGTGGCTCGTTATCTGTGTTTCCTTATTTGACTGGTAGGGCACAATTCAGGGATAAAATTGAACTGAGGATCATGTGGGGCTCAAAGGCACAGCGGCCGTGCCGGCCAGGCTGTGTGGGCTGAATCATGGGCAGGACCCGACCCAGCTGCAAATGAGAAATTTCCTGTGCAAAGGCTCTTTTTTTCCTCCTCCATCTCCAGGGGAGGCTGGCTGTGGTGCGGGTTGGCGAGGGGAGGTTGCCACTTGGTCAGTGCCAGGTGCCACTGGGCTTTCCGACCCCAAAACCCAACAGCTCTGGGCTGCTGCTTGGGTGCTTGTGCTGTGGTGGAACAAAATTAGGACAAGGCCCAGTGGGAGGGTTCAAAGTGGACAAAACTAATCTGGAAATGTCATGTTCATCTGTGAACTAGCTAGGGCCAAAATAGTAGCCCAGCCAGATTCTCACTTGTTTGGGTTTCGCCCCCCTGAACACGCTTCTGGGGCACGGGGAGAAGCTGGTCTGGACTTGGATAAAGCAGCTTTTGTTTTCTGTGGCAGAGCAGGGACTTTTGGCCAGTGAGGCTGAGACCCAGGGAGCATCCACGGGGTAGCAGTGAGGAGCACGAACCTCCTAGGAGTCCCAGCCAACGCCAGGTGCTGCAGCAGCAGTGGTGGAGCAGCAGGCAGCAGCAATGGGCTCTGCAGGCACTGCCCCTGTGTCTGGCTGCTGAAGCCACAAATTGCAGCCTGTGGATGAGAGGGGCGTTTGGATGGGCACACTGCAATCCTGGCTTAGAAAAAGAACGGGGCTACAGCCATCTGCAGCGATGGTGTTTGTCACCTCCAGGCACACGTGCCTGTGTTTTGCTCTGCTCTTCTTCGCAGGCGGCTGAGCTGCCATCTCACACCGTCCTGCCTGGCTCGCCTCCCCGAGCCCTTCCCCTGCAGCCAGCGCCGCAGCAGGGCTCAGCCTTCCTCCCACCCCACCTCTGGGGCTTTTTGGAGCCTGTGGTGAGAAATTAATTTCTGACCCGGTCCCAGCAGGCTCATCTTTTTTCTGGGGACTGTATGTGCTGATTTTTACCTGCTCTTTCTCCTGCCTTTCCAGGTTTCCCAGCACAGCTCCCAGCTGCCCAGGCACTGGGTCCCAAGGAGATGAGAACTTGTTGAGATGAACAGGGATCCATCTCACTTGGCTTTATTTGGGAGGAGGAAAGGAAGAGGCTCTGGGGCTATTATTAGATGTTGGGACTTAAAAGGTAAATGGGTTTCAGCTGTGATATTAGACAGCAGCAACCCAGATGAGCTGGGCAGCATCTGAGCCTGCAGCACTGGGACTGGTGCGAGGAGCTCAGTGTTCTCCACCCCGCTGCTCCCACTTGGAGCTGCCCTCTGTCCTCCGCCCACTCCCACAGCTCCTGTCCAGCCCTTCAGCCTGAGCCTGGCTGCATTCCAGCTGGTCCAGGTTCATAAAGAGGGGAAGAAAGAGGATGCAAATGGGAGGACAAGAGAGGGGCTGGTGTCATTCTAGCTCGGTGACCACATGCCACCAGAAGGGTGAGAACGGTTTTCTTCAGGAAGGTGCATTTACCCCGTTTTAGTCCAAAAAAAAAAAAAAAAGAGAAAAGAATAGCAACCCCTGTACATTTCAGGGCTTCTGGGCACAGAGGGGCAGCCTGGCATTGTCAGCTCACCTCGCCGGTCACTCTCTCCTCCAGGGCACCAATAGCCATGGGTGCACTGCTGCCTGTCACGGTGCCGCTGCCCGGGTGGGGTTCGGTGGTTCCGTGGTGCTGCCCTCGGTTCCCAACCGGTGCTGCTGGCTCGGCCCTGCTCTGCCGTCAGCAGGAGCAGCTCATCCTCCTCCTGCAGCACACTGTGGCTGCCAGCTTGCAGAGCATGGAGAAAACCTGATTTTTCCTTTTTCCTTGAAGAGCTAATTAACATTTTAATTAAGTGTCTAAATGAGAAGCTGCTGTAGAGTGAGATCTCTCACCCTTTGCCCTGCTGCACTGGCACGAGACCCTGCTGGCTTTGCAGAGCCCTTTTTGGGAACTGGGCTCATGCCACTGGCTGTGCCACCGAGCGTGCTCAGCCCTCAGCAGAGCCACCAGCACGGCGACTGCAGCACAAGTCCATGTACACCTTTGCAAAAGGAGGCCCTCCAGTCTGCCCTCCGCCCCGGGGACCACAGACATGGCCTTCGCAGAGACCTCCCCAGTCCCACGTCTGGAGACCAGGGTCTGGTCGTGGTCAGTGGGCACAGTACTAAGAGCACGATGGTGGCAAAGAATGTGAGCATGGGATGCAGGGCCGGGTGGGTTAGCGCCTGCCTGGGGAATGGGCTGCAGGGGGAAGCCTTTGCATGAGGAGGAATTCAAGGAAAGTTATCTGAACCCACAGTGAGCGATGCTGGCTTGGACCAGGTCTGGGCTAGCAAACGCCAGCAGCCATCCCTGGGGCTGCTGTCCCCGATTCAGGGGTGCACGGTCCCTTTTGGTGGCTGTGCACAGCTACGTGCACGAGCAGAGCCCATTTGCTTGGCTGACACCTCAGGGTCTCAGTGAGCTGGGCTTGTTGTGTGCTTGGGCTGGGGTTGGTTTTTTTGGTGTAGCTCTTCTTTTTTTTTTTGCCACCCCAGGCTGTGTCCGAGCTGTTCAGGACACCTTGCAGAGGTTGAATTTTTGCTGTAGCAGCCGAGACTGGTGTCCAGAAAGACATCATCCAGCGGGGCCAGCAAGGGAGCAGCAGCTCAGTCAGGGTCCAGAGTGGGGCCGTGCAGCGAGTGGGATGCGAGAGCAGCGGATGTGTCGCCCTGCCTGTCCGAAAGCAACAGGAATTTTCCAAAATAGGCCTCTTAAACAAAAAAGATTTCCAGGAAAAGGTAGCCTCTTACAGATTTAATTGTTAGTACTCGTATTGCTATTTTTTTTAAACAGTCCAATGATATATGATTTGTACAGAAGATCTGTTTGTGCCTTATAAGGGTGTCTGTGCACTTTTTATCCTTTTTAAAGCAACTTTTAAAAATAAAAAAAAAAGGGGGGGAGAAAACAACACAGATCAATGGTAGTTTTATAGAATTTTGTGTTCACTGAGAACCCTGCTTTTTTATATATATATACATATTAGAGTGAAAAAGTGTTTATTTCCATGGATTTCCCCCCCTCTCCTCCTAACCTATTTGTTTAAAAATTTTAAAGAAGGAAGGAAGGAAGAAAAAGAAGAGATGGGGGAACTCTTTTATCTCCCCCCTTTCCGAGGCAGTTACTCTGTTATTGTTATCTTTATGATTCAATACTGTGATCTGTACATCATGTTTAAGCTGAATCAGAATTTGGACCTCTGTATTAGGCTTTTTAAGCAAATCATTTGGGGGACCGGGGCGGGGAGGGCATCGCACGAGGGAGGGAACTGCACTTCTACATGTCAGTGCTCTATAGCGTTGTGTTCAGTGCTGTGTGTTTTACTTTTGTCCATTTACCTGTTTTACATTAATATAATTTTACTTGTTTATGAAACAAATAAATCTTTGGCTTGTAAAGAGTGCTCCTGGATGTTTAAAAAGCGTTTGACCCGGAGGGTGAGCAAATCTTTTATTCCCAAAGCGTGGCAATACTGATACATAGAGGCAGAGCTCCTCTGTTCAGCTCAGGCACCTCTGCTTAAAGAAAAAAAAAGTTGGGCACTTTAAATACCTAGCATGAGCTTTGCTTGGCTCCTGGGAGGTCACTGCACAGTGACTGCTCAGCCCCTTGGTGGGCAGGACAGGGAAGGAGCAATTCCTGGCTCATTTAACCTGCAAACCCTTGAAAGTTTGGCTGGCAACTGCAGTAAAAGCGGGGTGTGTTTTAGGGCTGCAGAGAAGGGAGGGTGTCCTGTGGCTGATGCCCTCTCCCAGCGTACCAAATTCTTCATCCAACCTGGATGGGCTCAAGCAAGGCAGCTGCCAGCCTGGTCCTGCTCCTGTGCCTGCACTGGGGACTGCTCTGGCTGGCCCGGGGAGGGGACAATGCAGACACAGGCAAGAGGGAGGCTTTT
>VZRW01010697.1:1968432-2047067 GCA_013398125.1 Aegotheles bennettii | reverse complement strand
TTTTTTTTTCTGTTGCTTTTGTTTTGTAGCAATGCCTGGCTCTTTATTTCACAAGCAGAGGCCAACAGAAGGCTGCTCTGTAAACTGTTTATATCCCAAAATGTGGCCCACTGAAGCCAGCCATCAGTCAAGCAGCCTCAGATGTGGTTTAAAGCAGAGTGGAAGAATTCATTCATAACTCTGTCCTGGCAAGAACACGGCCATACTGAAGTGTTTGCACAAAAACCCTCACGAGCCGCAGGTGGCAAAGGAGCCCAACAACAGCTATTTATGCCAAAATGCCTTTTTATAAACTCTGCTGCCCCACATTATCCAGAGAGCTGATCCTTGTGAGCTGCCAACAGATGAATGCTGCCGGCCTCAGGCCACGGCGCAACTTTGCACCACACTTGGCATTAGCATGATGACTCCAGCCCAAGCCCTGGAGAAGGGACCACTGCCTGCTCCCACCACCTGCACCCACAGCCCCCTGACCACTCTCCTCCCCTCTGCCAGCCTGGGTGCTGTGATGCACGTACCAGCCCAAACTGAGCCTCCCATGGCCGGAGCCCAGCTCCCATCAGTGCTTTGCCAGCTCTGCTCACAGAGGGGCCACACAAGCACTGGAGATGTGGGCAGCAGCCAGCATCACACAGCACTGGAGCAGCTTGGCAGATGCATGGAGCTGTCTGAGGTGGAACAAGCCTCGCCTGGCCACGCTGGTGCAATACTCCAGGTTATGTCACAGGCTCTGAAATTCTCCCTGGCACACTCATCTGTGGCTGGGTGGCAAGAGGCAGCCTCAGGGCGGGTGCTGCTGTGCAAGCTCCTGGCACAGGGCATGTGCTGCAGGCAGGTGAGTGAACACCAGCAGGACAGGCCCCAGTGCTATGTGCAATGCAGCTAACACTGGGCTGTCACCTGCTGCCTCCACAGCCCTGCCCATGGTCCTTGCAGCCCTGTGCAGGTTAGGTGGCTTATGGCCACCTGAAAGCCAGGGGTGAGCACAGACACAAAGGTGAGACCCAAGGAACTGCTGGGGTCCCCATGACCCGTACCACTCTCACCTATGCACTGCTGTGCATGGCACAGCCAAGGCTGCCTGGATGGATGAATGGATGGATGGTACGTCCCACCTACGCAGGGCTAGGAGGGTCAGCTATGCAATGCTCCTCTGTCTACTGGGTCATAGAGATGGGAAGAAAAAGCAAAGCTTTGCTGAGCACAGTTGAACCTGGCAACAAAATTCTCTTTCTCATGAGCATCAGGGTACACACAGCACAATGCAGGGACCAGGCTAAAACCCCACATGGGAAGTGCTGATATGGCAGCAGCCCCCCCTCAGCCACAACTGCACAGGAAAAACATCCTTCTGTGCCAGAGCAGGGCACAGACACTACACATACCCACACCTGAACCCTGCTCCTGCAGTGCCTTCAGCACAGGATACCCATGAGGTGAACTGGGATACAGCAGTGATGGAGGAGTATGGGCTAGTCAAGAACCATTAAGTCAAAAGTGCGAGTGTTGTGACCCACTTCAGCCCTATTGCAAGGGATGTCACAGCCAGAAGCTTTTGCCACAATCCCTCCCCTGAAGCCAGGCAACCCACCACCCCGTTTGGCTCCCGGCAGACAAAAGCACCTGAAGACAAAGAAATGTTTCACCTGGGGATGGCTCCTCTGCAGCATGAGGGAGTGCAGCTCGATGGTCAGGGTTCCTCGCCCGTACCACCACAGCAACAGATGGCACTTGCCAGAGCCCAGAGCAGCTCCCCAGGCAGAACTGCCATCACGCTGAGCAGGAGAGCAGCACAGCTCCCAAGACAGCCACCATGCAGCATCCCGGATGTACACCAGCCAGACACGGGTTCACAAGGGTGCTTGAAACCAGTCAAGCAGTTTCTTTTTATTTCTTAAAAAAAAAAAAAAGGAAACAAACAAAAAAACCTACCAAAACCCCCACTGAATAAAAAAACAAACCCCAAAGCTCAATCCCATAATGGTGAAAGTATAGATACGGCATTTACACAGCTACATCTATCTTCCTCTGCCCCCCCACCCCCCACAGTAATGCAGATTTATACACACTTACGTAATATAGTGAGACACGGACAGACAAACGGACTTTGAGAGCCTGCTAGAAGGAACGGGGCGCAGGGGTGGCCTCCAGCCTGCCAGGGATGTGCCGAGCTGTGGGACCCTGGCTGACACCCAGCTCTTCCACCCCAAGCCACGGTGGTGCCCCCTCTTGCTGCAAGCCCTGCCCTCGGGGCTGCACTGGCGGTGGGCAAGGAGGCAGGAGCGTCTTTGGCTGATGGGGAGATGTCTTGTGGCCAAGCTCAGGACACTGAGCCTCCCGGCCACCCTCCTCCTCCTCACGAGGTAGTCGGGGAGCTTGGCTGCGTTTGACACGCGACGTACAGAGAGGAGGTGCAGCCTGGCAGAGGGCACGTGGGGCTCTGAATCAGGGGGCATATGTCGGACAGGGAGGGCAAAGCCCTGCCAGCCCAGTGGCTCTTGGCATCTTCCCGATGGGAGCTGTTGTCCAGTCCGTGGTCCCTTTGCAGACAGAAGGAAGTAAGGCTGCAGGTGTTGGCACCGTACTGAGGGTGACCCCCACCTTGGGCACTCACCCTGCCTTCTTGGAAGCTTTTTGGGAACAAGGGAGCGATCCTGTCACACGCTCAATGAGCCAAATACAGTACTTGTGTCAGCAAAATGAAGCACTACCAGTTCTGAGGTTGTCTGGGAGGAGAGCAGAAATAGCCCTCATTTAGTAGAGAGGCAACAGGAATACCATTGTCCCCTCTGAGGAAAGCCAAGGGCAGCGAGGTCTCTGAGACAGAGAAAGAAGAGACACTTCTGAGATTAAAAGGCCATTCAGCAAAGAGAGAGCAAGGACACGGTGTCACGGGGAAAGGGCACACTGCCCTTCCACCCCCTGCGGCAAACTGCCAGAGGGGACAGGGGGACAAGAGGTCCAGCCCACTCCCAGATATGGTGGGGGCTGGATTTGGCCACCAGGCAGCTCTGGCTTAACTCATCCTCTCCCCATTCCTTTCCGAAGAGAAAGGGATTTACTGGAGCAAGAGATGCGCAGAGACAAGGCAGCATTGTTCCCCCAACCCACCCTGCAACTCTCCCGGGAGCACATCAACACCTCGCAATGTGCCACACAAGGAATTTCGTTACTGGATTGGGCTGCAGATGGATCGCTCACTGCCAGCTCAGGTGAGTCAGCCTGATCAGAGGCTGATGTGCCACCAGAGAAGAACGTAGGTGGGAGGGAGAGGAATCAGCTAGAGACCGGGATGCGTGTATTTCCATGGCTAAAAATTCTTGGCGCTTCTGGATATGAGGCTGGACTGGGATGGTCAAGGTTTCTCTATCAGATCAAACCAGGGCTGGGACAAACTGGCCCGTCACCCTCCCAGCACAACCCTGGCCTGAAGCACCAGCATTTCCATTCTGTATGCATTTCCAGGGTAGAAAATACGGGACAGAGAGGAAGAGAGTGCTTGGGGGAGTGGAGAACACTCCTTCAATTCTGCCAGCCTCAAATTAGAGGGAAAACTATACTTTTTTTTTCAGCAGCAAAACAATGTGGCTGCAGAGCCGTGGCTGCAGCACTTCCACTTGCAATTAGACTGGAAAGGCAGAGGGGCTTGGTCAACAAGAAACCCACAGAAGTGATGGGTTTAAAGCTGTTCCAGAGAGAAATTGTGGCCCTGAGTCTGCAAGTAGCCAAGTACAGAAGGGAAGAAAGCAGCACAGAGGAAACGACAGCTCATATACGTTCATCCTCCTGCTGGGATAAGCAACAGTGTGGGCAAGATTAGGCTTGGCAGGCAGGAATGTCAGCACAGAAAAACCCCAGGCTCTGCTTGACCTGAACCCCCGCAAACACCCCGCCACACAGGATGAAATCAAAGTACCTGGAAGACAGGCAGATGGGGTGACAAACAAGGCAGGGAGCCCCTGAGCACCAGACATGCCTCACAACTGGTTGTGATGAGGAGCTGAACTCCCACATTCTGGATTGCACTTGATAATATCAGCACCTACTGAAGGACCCACCTCCTGGCTGCTGCCCGCCAGCCCGGGGAAGCTCTGTGGGTCACAGGAATGGGTGGTCCCCTATTAGTCCAACAGGCAGGGCAGTCTGTGTGAGAAGGAAAGCAAAGCATCCCCTTTCCAGGGATTTTGGGGTCATTTTGGTCCTCTGTGCCTTGCATAGTATTCTTCAGCTACCAAAGCAGAACACCTCTTGTTGTTTGGTTGCAATACTGCAAGGGAGAAGGCTGCATAGCGTCCTGGATCAGCACAGAGAGGACCTGTTAGATATCTCTGTGTGTGTGTCTGTGTATTTTTCTATATTTTTTTTCCACCAGGAGGATGTTGAAATTAACACTTGTCATTGTAGAGAAGGGAATGACCAAGGGATGGTCCTACAGCATGTGCTCGGGGGGAGCAAGGCACAGCCTTTAACTGGAGTGCAATGCCTGTGCCTGCACGTGCACGCGGAGCTGCAGGGATGTTGCTCTCAGCAATCATTCCTCCTTTTTGCCACATTCCCTATGGCTCTGCTACACACCTGGACTAAGCAACGTGACCTACATTTGAATGTGAGCCTCAGGGAAAGGCAAATCCTTTTGTGCAGCCAGATTTCCTTCGTTGGTGCCATTCCACGCTTCACTTCTCTCCCTGGCTACTGCCGTATTTCTGTTTAATTCCCTGTACAGGTGGCAAAAATGTCTATCAAGGTCCATCTCCCCAGCACAGAGAACCATTGTAGCCATCGTATGTCATGAAGTGTGGCCAGAGCAGCTCCGGCTGCATGGCTGGGCTGCTGGCACAGCCACAGGAGCACAGGGCTAAGGGGGACACAGGGAGGGTGGGTGGGAGCACACGGGTAGGGAGGGGAGGCTGAGCTGCTTCCTCTACGCTGCTGCCAACAGGCACCAGCTGGGATGCGTGAGATATCAATTATTATCTTGGGTTTTTTTTCAAAGCCAGCCTCACGGAAAACTATAAATTAATCTGCTAATTAAATACTCAGATGAGAGACCAGGGAACCTCCAGCCATGCAAGCAGAGGAATGGCTATGGCTTCTTCCGTAGGTAATTGGAAGGGATCCAGCCCTCCCAGCACAGCCCCCCAGTCAGGACCTTGCAAAACCACCAGCCACTGCTGTTCTTCTCACGAACTTCAAACAAAGTCCCTTCTTTAAAGCTGTTGGTCTCCTCATCACCTTCAAAATCTGCCACTGCCACATAGAGAGCTTCCCTGGAGATGTCCAAACTGGAGATAGGGGCTGAGGTCCTCTCTTTAGCTTCCCCTCTCTCCACTGGCTTGGAGATGACCTTTGGGCTTACACTACTTTTCACTTTGGCTTCATCTTGGATGGAGGCAGAGAGGAACGGTTTGGCTTTCGGAGGAACCAGCATGGGCCTCCCCGGCACTGGGGATGACCTGATTTCAGGTGCTTCCCGTGCCGGGGCCCTGAGCTCTGCTGCGGGGCCGGAGGCAGGACCCCCCGTTTTCTTCGGTGGGGGTGGTCTGCGAGGTGGCACAACGGGGCGCTGTGGCAGGGGCTCCCTTGCACCTGGGGTGTTTGCTGGGCCCAGGGGAGATTTGGGCAGTGCCTCTTTCATGATGTGGCTGTCCAGCTTGGACAGGGGTTTGCTCTCCATGCTTGGTCGTTCCTGAAACCTTCCAGAAGCCTCCAAAGAGACCATGGCATTACTGAAGGAGCTTTCGCCGGCAGTGGTGTCCTGCTCGGAGGGTTTCTCTGGGCACTTTGCAGGTCTAAGCTTGCTCCGCAGGCTGCAAATGTCCAGTTTATCATCAGCTGGGGGTGGGTCAGTCCGGGGGGTTGCAGCAGGTTTTGGCCTAATCTGTGGTCTCGACTTCAAGAATGGATTCTGGGCGATGGGCTCAGGCTTGTCCTCCACAGGCTCAGCTTTTGGCTTGGTTGGCTTGACAATGGGCCGAAGGTTTGGCTTCTTCACTTCCTTGGCTGACACCTTGTGTCCACATTCCAGTCCCATTTCGTTTTTCAGCTGGAAGAGTTTGCCCTTCTCCGGTTTCAGCTCAGGCTTCTTGCTCTCCTTCGGGGCTGCCGACTGCTTGGGTGGGATCATGGGCAAAATCATGCCTGGGGGCTTGGGGGGAGGCCTCTGCCTCTCCAGTAACTCGCCTTCCGATTTAATGATAGACTCCTTCCTGGGTGGCAGGCTGGGCTTCTCCTCTGTGTCACGGTCCGAGATCTCCTCGTAGCCACCAGCAAAGGTTAGGTCCCCACTCTCGGGAGCCTCCTTCCCCTTCCAGTCTTTGGCCCACTTCCCACCACAGTCCGTACCATTAGGAGGAGCCTCTGGCAGAGGACGGCACGGTCCCGTCACTTCCTCGCCGGCGCTGCTGTCGGTGGCGGTGTCGCCGAGCCGGAGCTGGGCCATCTCGTTGGGTAGGGGGGCCAGGAAATTCGGCCTGGAGGCATTGCTGGTTTTCTTGTACTTATCAATGAAGGTGGCGGGGGCCCAGCCTTCCTTCTCCTCAATCTGAATGTACCACCAGCCGCTCAGATTCTTCTCAATAACCTGCCAAGGGAAAAGGAAACCTCAGACATCCATGCAGGAGCCCCTTCTGCACGAGAGGGGATGCTGGGTGTCTCTGAAGAGATGGGTGGTGTGTGCCCTCGGTGCCTCCCTGTCCTGGTAGCCAAAAGCCATACAATCACAGGACTGGTATCCTAACAGGAGGGGAACCTGCTGACGACCTTTGCTAGGATCGGGTGCTGTGGGACCGAGGAACAACAAAGCCATGCCAAGGAGCTGTGGCTGAGCTGCCACCATCGCGCCCGGGATGCTGGGTACCGGCGGTGGCCACTGCGCGGCACTGTTGGAGCGATCAACCGGCAGCGATGCTGCACGGGTCAGACACCGACCGGGCTCTATGGGCTCCAGAAGTGGGGCTGGGGCCTGGGAGGAGCTGACTGGGGCAGCCGTAAAGTAAAAATCCACTTAGAGAGGCACAGGTTACGTTTTGAAAAGGAAAATCACATCTGCAAGAGGAATTCTGCCAGAAAAAGTGGGTGTGCTAGGAAAGAAGTTCTGGAAGGGCTTTTAACATTACACCTGGCCTGAATAAGAAAAAAACATCATCTCTAGCCCCCTTTGTGATGTGGTTTTAATTTTAACTTGCTCAGACAATACAGAACCCACACACTTGAGGGACATGAGGCCATCAAGAGCACCAGGGACTCCAAAGTCTCATGAGCTCATACAGGTTTCTCTCCTACTCTAGGAGAGCTCTGGGATGCTAACAGTCCAGAGAAGCAACCACATGCATCACCATGTCCAGTTTCCACCCCAAACACCATGATAAGCAGATCTTCCCTGCCTGGAAAAGAAGCTCCTGCCTGAAACAGGTCCCAGAGCAATGGAAGTCAGGAGTGCTGCACTGACATGAAGATGTGAGAAGTGAAGATGACAGTCTCACCTCCACTTTCATTCCTGCCTGGAAGCTGATGCCATCAGGGATGGTGGTCTGGAAGTCAGCGATAGTGTAATATTCCTCTTCCACTTGAGGAGGGACAGGAGGTTTAGGCAGGTTCAAACCACGTGGCTACGACAAATAAAAAAGAAAACCCATCAGCGTGTTCCTACAGAAGGTGCAACACGACATTCACACAGTCCATCAGCCTGTGGAGACACAGGCAGCATGGCCAGGCCAGGGAGATCAGCTATGCCTGTGCACCACCCTCACCAACACAAACCAGTAAACCATTTCCAGGCTGAGCAGAAAACTGCTCAGTGCCAGAGATCTTGCTGACAGCAGAGCCACCCTCCCCAGAAGGAGGGAGCCAGTCTGCAGCCTCCCACTGGCAACCCAGCCTTGCAGGACAGACTGGCCAAAAGTCCATTTTAAGACCACATGCAAAGAGAAGAGTCTTAAGACAGCAGAGAGGTGGCATGCATACTCCAGCCTCGACCAAGAGCAGAGCCCATGGTACAGGAGCAAGATCCCAGGCAAAAAATAACCAGTGACCAGAGCTTCTTTCAGTGCTCCTCTTTGACTCCCTTTGCCATTGCTGCTCTCCTACATCAGCTGATACTTACTATGGTGAGATCTCGGCGAGGAGGGGGTCTCTGCCTCATTTTCGGTGATTCTGTGGAGGAAGAATTTCAGATGCCATTGAGTTTCTGGCTTGTGGTCACACATGCATTCACAAAAGACAAGTGAAAGAGAAAACAGAAAGGCAAGGACCAGGCCTGCCCCACGGGCAAGGAAGCCAAAGGAAGAACCTGTCTGCCTAGTACCCTGAGTGACACGGGTCACCCAGGTTTTGAGGGCATCTGGAAGAGGAACCAGCTGTGTACCATCAGGTACTGCTGTGAAAAGCAGCTGAGGTCACCACATGAAATTGCTTTCTCATTGCAGGCCTGACCCAGAAGACCTGGCCTGCAGAGGGGTTAAAACGCCCCAGCTCCTGAGAGGAGAGCATCTCCAGTCTGAGAGGTTTTTATCCCCACCACACTTGCTGATCCTCAGCAGGTCATGGGCAGCACTGTGCTTGTGCCCCATCTGCCTGAGCAATGTCACCTCCAGACCTTGCTGCAGAGCTCACAGCACCCGCAAGCCTTCTGCCTCCCTCACACCCCATCACATCACCCAGAATGCTGTAGGAAAGGCTGAGCTGTCACTCCAGCCACCACCGGCCTCCGACCGAGCACTTACTGCGTCGGATGTCAGTGTTGGGCAGGGGGCGGCTGTCGAATCTCCCATCCCTTTGGCCAGCCAGCCCATCCTTCTCTCTGCTCACCACGACCTGCTGCCGGGAGATGCCATCCAGATCCAAGGCACACGAATGAGTGGAGGAGCCTGACCCCAGCTTCTGCGAGAACATCTCTCCATTCCCCTTTTTGAGGTAGGAGGCAGGGGCCCAGCCTTCTTGGCCCTGGTACCTGTGGTGGCAACAACATCAGTGTCACTGTGCAGAGCCCCCACACTGCACTGGGGCCACAAACCCTTCCCAGAGGAGTGACCCAGGGTGCTCGAGTGGTGTTGAGCCATCAGACACTGCTGGAGCCAGAGCTCAGGACATGCATTGACCAAAGGTACTGCAGGATCTGGGCAAACAAGCTTGCCTGGTGTCATGCTCTGTGGTACGTGGGCACCAGGGCTCCAGCCACGACTGATGCTGCCATGCAAGCCGGCCACAGCCAGCAGGCCGAGGGCTGGGGATGGCATGAAGCCCGATCTCCTTTTCACCTCAGCAGTGGCACTGGTTCAGGAATGAAGTGCACTGGCAAGGGAAACCGAGGGGAAAACCAGAGGGCTGCTGCTAGGATTGATGCACCTGGTCAAGGACCTCTGCCCAAGTGTCAGCAGCCTGGATCCCTTCTCTGCTCTAAATCTGCACCATTCAGGAGAGAAACCAGCCATGCGATCTGATTGAGAAACCACATCCATGGAGTCCCCCTGCCATGCTGTAGAGTCCTGTGCCAGCGTCAGAGACTCTCCCTGCTGGCTGGGCTGCAGCCACTGTGCTCAGATGGCACCAACTACTGAGCTTGTAATGGCCTTTAGAGCTCTTGTGGCAGCTCTCCTCTGCTTAAAAAGTCAATGGACATTTTTCTGGGGCTTTGCTACTGCCAAGACCAGAGGTTCAATGTAAGGTTAAGAAAATTGCAGCATGTGCTCCCACCCTGCTCAAGTCCAACCATTTGCTAGACCACAGACAAGAGAAAACGAGCTGTCAGGAGAAAACAAGCATCAGCCTGAGATGATCTGGAGTCTTTGCCTCAGCATACCCTGCACACAGCAGACCTGGCCCAGACAATGGCCCTACTCTGCAGGAGCTCCTAACACAGCCAGAGGATCCAGGCTGCCTCCAGGACACGCGCTGGTTTTCCTATCAGTAGCACATGATGTAACACCAACGCTCTGGTTCCCTTTGCACTGCTGGGGCATGTGATGCTGTGATGCTGTGATACAGTCCACCTCCCAGCACAGGAAACAGGAAATATTAAAAATGTTTAACCACAGCTATGCTTGGCTGAAGCCCTGAACATCAGCTAGCCTTAGCTTGCAGGGATGGAGAGAAATGAAGTTTGGTACTCTGCCCTCCTGATACCCTGGGCTTGCCTCTGGACTGTACATCCCACACATACCAGGTGTCTGCTTTGCACAGCCCCAGCTGCATTGCCAGGGAAGAGGAAGAGGTAGGAACGGTACCTGATTTTCCACCAGCCCTCCAGGTTCTTCTGGATCACCACCACCACAGCCCCCTTGTCCAGGTTCATTTCATCCTGGTCTCTTGCAGTATATGGGTAAATAACGGTGTACTTCTCCTCTGTTGGAAAGAAAGTGCAGTTTCACAGAGAGATTATTTTATGCAAACCTGGACAACAGTTAAGTGCTTTTTATAATGATAATTCCTGTTGTAATATAGGTGGAAACACAGAAATACACAACCATTCATAAAAGAAATGCCACTGAAATGTATTTCAAAACAAACCCAGGTGCATTTTGAAATGTAAGCTTTGGTGAGCTAGCCTGGTCTAAGAAGAAGTTGTCTAAAACAGTTCCTCCTCTCCCTTAGGACTAAAGACTGTCTTTTACATGACAGCTTTCCTTTCACCTGCTCTTCACAGGAGCCCTTCCATGCATCCATTTCAGTCCAAATTTCTTTCTCAGAGCCTTTAAAGAACTGTCCTTTCCAGAGGGAGAGAAATCCCACAGACCTCAGGGAGTAACACCCCACCCCCTAGTGCTCTCGTGCACAGCTCTCAAACCCCTTCACAACACCAGGTCTACATGAACCTTCCTGTTCAACAGTTAGGTCCCCCAAGACATTGGTCAAAGCCATGGAGTAAGCCTGGAGAAGAGTCTGACATCCTGCACTGGACCAAACAACAGTAGGCAGGGTCATGGATGCTCTTCCCTTCAAGAGGAAAGGGAAACATCCTAACCCTATCTGAGCTCCCAGCCCCAGGGCCATGGCTCAGAGGAGTCACTCTCACAGGAACTAAGGATGCAGTTGCAAGAAGTCTGCATACATGTGTTGGGGAAAGTAGAAATTCCAGCCTCTGTACACAAAACAACCCTCAAAAAGTTAGAAGGAACAGCTGATAGAAGAAAGAGAGGTGGACATGAATAGGCCTAATGAAAGGCTGAGGAGGAGCATATACAGCATGCATTGAGGGTCATGACACAAGGAGGGTCCATCACATGCAAAGTGAACAAACATGCAGACAACAAGGCTCCAAGCACAAAATATGGGCAGCCGAACAAGTGTCTGTGAAGTCCACCTTGACCCCATCCACAGGTGTACAAGTCCCCAAGAGTCCGGCGGCGGCCAACGTGTCTGGGTAGAGACCAGTATCTCCATGGGACTGGGAAGAGCATGTTGGGGAAGCAGGAAAAGGACAAGAAAGGACATAAGGAGGTGGCGCTTCAGGTCCAAGAGGAGACAGCGCTGACATCAGAGTGGTACAGAGACTACTCGCCTGGAGCCCTCTGGGGCCCTCCTCAGTGATAGCCTCTCGTCCCACCTCCATCTCTCTCTAAGCAAGGGGCTGAGCCAGCTCCAGCACTGCCCTGAGCATACAGTGGTCAGTGGGAAGGATGCATTCTCCAGGGGCATTTCAGACTTGCTCTAAGCAAAGGCTGAAACCTCGCTGTTCTCATAATGTCAGATTGTGCTTGCTCTTTGTTCTGCGTGTGTTTAGAAGACAAGGGAATTGTCCTAGAGTCTGAGCTTTGCTCCTCCCCCAGCACAGGTAAAACAGCTCCCTGGGGCCTAAAGGAGGCACTGGGATAGCAGACCCGGGTGTTCCCTGGAGGTGGCATCTTTAGCCCCTCTGTGAGGGAGCAGAAATGCCAGCACTTACAGCACCACTATCCAGCTGCCCCACTCCTGCTACAGCACTGGAGCAGAGTGCTGGGCAGGCAGGACCATTATGGGCAGACATGACTGAACAGCACGTGTGGGTTTGTCTTTCCCTGGGCTCTTGCTCTGCCTAAACAGTCCTGTGAGCAGCTCAGTGCAGTTCAGCAGGAAGAAGCAGGGGTAGATGTCTCCAGCAGCTTCTTACCTTCATCAGGCTGCATTGAGAACTCGTCCTGGACACCATCCTGAGCCTCCAGACAGGTTGCTGGCACCCAGCCTTGCTCGTCCGACGTGCTCACAAACCACCAGCCTGAGAAGAAAACAGCAGGTGGCTCAGCCAAGGGCTCCCACCAGCCAAAAACTCCCTTTGTCCCTCCAAACCACGACCCTGGGGGCTTTGACCCCTCCTTGCTGCCTACACAGGAGGCTGGGGTGACCCCAAAGCAACAAAGCCGAGTGCTATGTGAAAGGGAGCACAGACAGCAGCATGGGAGAACTGCAGCTGAGTGCTATCCAAATGTACAGTTGCCTCCCCATGAAAAATGGGAGAGACTCTGAGAACTGAATGGCTCCAGCCACCGTGTTTGCTTTCCTTTTATTTTCCCTTCATGGTTCATTTTCCCCCAGTCTGGGTCAGCAAGCCCAGGCCAATTAGCAGAGATGAATACACAGTCTGCAAATCAATAGCTGACTCCTGCTGCTCTCTCACGTTCTTTACATTTGTGGAAACAGCAAATTTTGAAAGCTAAGAGCAAATGCAGGATTAAAACAGGAGCTCTCCCATTGGCAACCTAGCCAGCTCCATAGTGGCCATGAGCAATTCTGGGCCACCCTGGGTGCCCAATCAAAATAAATGTGTGCTCTTCAGTTAGTAAAAGCACAGGCTATTTGTGTCTTTAGGGAAAAAAAATGAAGATTGAGAATTATCCTCAGAACCTCATCAGTGTGTCATTTAGAAAGACAACTGGATTGTCGTGGAGGGAACCAGCAGCTACCTGCATGGAAGGGAAAACCAGGGCTGACATTTGATAAATAAGTTATTTGCCAAATCTCTGGAATCAGCTGTGCTAATAGGTTTCCCTTGCTTCAGGGTTGCTTTTATTTTCCCCACTCTCAAGCACAGTTGTTGGTGCAACTACTCCTCTGGGGACCGGGTTTCCAGAATTTTAAAATCTATTTTCATAATTTATCTTTAAACCCCTTTAAGCAATTTATATTAACTTCAGGGAATAAATCCCCCTTTTCAACAAACTCCAGAAGCTGGGCCCACAACGTGACTCAAACCCTTTGCAGAGGTTAAGAGCAAGCTTAAGTTTTGAAGCAAGCGAATAGCTCGGCTGCCTGCCCCGGCTCCACAGCCGGGTGCTGCATCGTGTTGGGAGGCAGGAATTGCAAATGCACAAAAGGGGCTTTCATGGGCACCATGAGAGTCCCCCGCTGTCAATAAAACAAGCCTGCCAGCTCCGTGAATGGCTTTCATCCTCAGGACCCATCAACCAAGTTTTCCAACAAGAAGAAGCACAAAGTAGAGATTGTAAAGGATGGACGGTGCCTGGCGCTCAGCACCCAGGTGATCAGACCCTGCCTTTAGAGACAGCCCCAAAGTCTTGTCCACGCTCATACAGACAGCCTGCAGACTGAAGTGGCTTCCTCCATGTCCCACCTCAACTGACCATCCAAGGACATCCCTGCGAGGTGCCTGGAGGCTGTTTTGCTTAAGGTCCTATTAGGAAAATACTGACACTAGAGGATTGCTATTCCTGCCCTGCTCTGTGATGCAGAGTAGACCCGAAGCCCTCTGCCAAGCCAGACTCTCTGTACCTGATTCGTTCTTCTCAATGATATCCACCAACTGGCCCACGCACAAGCTGATCTCGGAGCTCTCCTGCTTCTGGTAGTCCGCCACCACGACATACTGCTCCAGTACCAAGGGGTCGACCGACGCGGAGTCAGCTCCTGCACAGTGGGGACAAGAACCGACCCATGTGCTGGGGTCAGCACCAGCTTCTGACAGCATGGGCCACCATTCCCGAGCACCTGCTGGCCTGCGAGCAGCTCCAGGACACCCTGGGGACCCCAGCGTGAGAGACGTGAGCCACAAACTTGGGCAGAGTGAGGAGGAGAGAGACCAAACCAGCAGCCACGTGAGATGGGTACAGCCAGGTGAGACCTTTCACTTGCTACCCACAATCCTGCTCACAGACAGAGCCATCCAAGCAGCCCCACCACCACCACAATGCGCACAGCAGCCTGGTCCCTGCTGTTGGAGGCCAAGGGAGGCTTAGGGCAGTCTCCTGTGCACTGGCATCAGCTGCCCCAATGCACGGACCAGCTCAGACCCCAACTCAGCACCCACAATCTGCAGTAAGTTTTACTGGTCCTAGCTAAAGAGCCTGGACACCCAGGCAGAGGGGTGTTTGTAGGACAGAGCAGCATCCCCCTGTCATAATTGCCCTTACATATCTCAGTCACCTTCTCACAACTCATTGCTGCAGCACTGGTGAGGCTGCACCTCAAACCCTGTGTTCAGATCTGGGCCCCTCACTACAAGAAGGACATTGAAGGGCTCGAGCATGTCCAAAGAAGGGCAACAAAGCTGGTGAAGGGTCTAGAGCACAAGTTTTATGAGGAGTGGCTGAGGGAACTGGGGTTGTTGAGCCTGGAAAAAAGGAGGCTGAGGGGAGACCTTATCCCTCTCTACAGTCACCTGAAAGGAGGTGGTAGCGAGGTGGGTGTTGATCTCCTCTCCTAAGTAACAAGCAATAGAAGAGAAAATGGCCTCAAGTTGTGCCAGGGGAGGTTTAGATTGGATATTAGGAAAAATTTTACTGAAAGGGTTATCAGGCCCTGGCCCAGGCTGCCCAGGGCAGTGGTGGAGTCACCATCCCTGGAGGGATTTAAAAGCCGTGTAGATGTGGTGCTGAGGGACATGGTTTAGTGGTGGCCTTAGCAGTGCTGGGTTAACAGTTGGACTTGATGATCTTAAACATCTTTTCCAATGAAAATAATTCAATGATTCTATAATTCTAACTCACCAGCACAGTTTGCTCTCTCTCTGCCATTTGCCCCACCAACTCTGCTCAGCTCCTCCTGCTGGAGATCACAATTCCATGGCAGAAAAGAAAAAAAATACTCCAAGGGGGAGCAAATACCCCAAGCAGGGGCTGGATACATCAGGAGCAAAGCTTTCCTTTGGCCAGAAAGGGGCCTGACACCCGGAGGAGAGGCGTGCTGCGGGCTGCAGGTGGCACTGCGGGCTAAGGCAGGGACAGTCGGGGCCACCAGCAGCCAGGGCAAGGCTGGCTTGTGTCCTACAAGCACGTTGTCACTGAGGGGAGTGCTCTGGCTACAGATGCACCCCCTTGGCTTGGCGTTGCTCACTGTGGCAGCACTGCAACAGAGGTTGCCACTCGCATCTGCCCCTGCTTTAGAAACATGGCCCCAAGGTTGTCCCGTACACCGAGCACAGCTGCCCTCTTCCCACACCTGCACAGCTCTTGCTGTGCACAGGGAGACTGCGAAGTGACCCAGAGCTCCACAGGCCCACAGGAGCAGCCCAGTGCCCAGTCCAGCCTGTCCAGACCCACGAAGCCGGGCGTTCGCTCAGGCTCTGCCTCCTGCTGAACCACCAGCGAGGCCTCCGGTTACCCAGGGCACCAACAGCACTCGCCCCATCTGCCTCCAAAAGCATCCAAGAAGCAAAAAGACGTCAGAAACTCTTGCTCACAACTCCACTCCACCCTGACCCCTGGCCTCCAACACAACACTTTGCCTTGAGGCTTCACAACCTGTCAGATGAGAATCATAGAATCATGGAATGGTTTGGGTTGGAAGGGACCTTAAAGATCATTGAGTTCCAACCTCCTGCCACGGGCAGGGACACCTCCCACCAGACCAGGTTGCTCCAAGCCCCATCCAACCTGGCCTTGAACACTGCCAGGGAGGGGCAGCCACAGCTTCTCTGGGCACCCTAGGCCAGGGGCTCACCACCCTCACAGGAAAGAACTTCCTCCTAATAGCCAATCTAAATCTGCCCTCCTGCAGTTTGAGGACACTATTACAATTACCCTGTTCTCCACAGGTGCAGTAAAAATTCATTAATATTTGCCAAGTGCTTTGGAAATGGAATGGTGTTAATTATCATAGCACAAGTGATACAAAAGAATCACACACCTGATCGTGGGTGGTAAGTTGAATTTACAGGGGCTGTGCATGTACTCTGAGCAAAGCCCCAAGTTTTGGGTTGGGGCAGAAATCACATCTGGCCCAGCCCTCTAGCTGCTACTGCACGGCAGACACACAGGACAACTACCTCACAGCCTCTAAAGGTGTGAGGAAGAAATTACATTGAGACTGATGGTCCCTTGGGATATAAAGGCAAAAAGTCAGGCTACGTATCAGGAAGAAGTTTCTATCGGCAAGTGCACCTACACTGCAATGCCCCACCCCCCCTAATGTGAGAGGTCTCAGCCTGGCAAAAGACCTTTCCTATGGAGGAACCTATTCCAGGATTGTGCCCTGCAATGAGTGGAACAAGAGAGATGAGTGGAAATGGACAAGTTCTAGCAGGTCTTCAGCAATACTAGGATGCTCTGCTCCCTCACAGAGAAAATCTCCTGTGTCCAAGGTCACAACCTCTCAAACTGGTTCTGAGAAAGAAAGACCACAACAAATATTTAAATGAACAATTTGCCTTCAGGACAGTTTTATTTAAAGGAACAGGAGGCAAATGGCTCATGTTTTTCTGCTATAAACAGCACTCTGCAAAATACCAGGTGAACTGGCCGAGTGCAGAGGATCTGTTACGGCTAATGGAAGCTTCCTTCATGCCAAAACCCAGAGGTGGGGCACCAGACAATTAAAAATAGCCCTCTAAAGTGAGTGGTGGATGCTAAGACTATCTGTTCTACTAGCTCAATTAAAGGTTTGTGCTTGAAGTGATCAGAGGACCTACCCAGCCCCTGAGAGAAGAATAACAGCTATAGGAAGAGAGAAGTACTCTCCTTTCTGCCTCCCTCGCTATAATTACACCCATTGCTTTGAGGCTATTTGTAGTTTCACCAGGCAATTCTGGATCCTCCAATGTACCTATTAAACCAGCAGCAGAAGTGGTAAACTGAGCTTGCAGGAAGAAGTAGGAGTTAATTTCAGGAGCATCTTCACTTGGCATAATCATCCTCAATCACAAAAATACACACTCAAGTTAACAACAAAACATCCTATTTACAGGCAGACTTTGTCTCTTAAAAATAGCAATGGTGTAAACCTTACCATCTCAGATGAGAGACAGTACGAAAGCTCTGCAGCTGGGGAGGGGAGGAAGCATTGGTACATTCCAGAGCCCACAGGAGAGTGCACTTTGCAGACAGCTGTAGGCAGGAGCACAGACTGTGTATCCTGAACAGCCCTCGCTGGTGAGACTGACACAAACATGGCCTAGAGAAGGGATGTGCCTGGAGTCAAGAGACCACTGAGGTCCTTGGGCTGGACTTGCAGAGCTGCTGCTTGCCATGGATGCAGGAGAGGCGCCAGGGAGATGCATTCAGCTCTGCAGGCAGGACGTGCCTCCAGGCAGTGCATATCCCAGCTACCGAGCCAGGAACTGCTCAGCACAGTGACCTTGCTCTCAAGACATGTCACAAACAAGTGATGGATCAGCCCATAGATCTTTGCAGGTTTTCTTTGACCAGGAACTTGGCCGTTCACCCCAGGTGTTGAGATATATAAAGCCAGGTAGGAAATCTCACAGATACGGGGTTGCTTGTGACATTTCCAGCCTTTCCCATTTCCAGCTTTGCAGTACCAGTGCCATAAGCAAGGATTCTTATGGGGTTTGAACACTGATGCCTCCGAAGGGAAAAAAAGCTCAGGACTGAAATAAGAGGTGGCACAGATACTTGTTTTTGAAGCCTGCTCTTGCTGTACACTCTAGCCCCTGCATAATGCACCTTCCAAAAATGCCATGCTTTATCCAACTTGAGATAAAGTTTCTTCCCCCTAGTCCTCTGACCTGTGCTAATCTGTCCCATGCTCTTCAGGACAGCCCCTCCTCTCCCAGACCTGATGAGTTTGTGAAGATCAGCACTGCAAAAGTGAGCTTCTTCCTGCTCTCGTGTGAAATGGGCACTAGATGTTGTGCTGTACTCTTTGCAAGCCCTCTCATCAATCCATGGATTTTTCCAGAACTGGAAAATAGTCACATGGAAATACTATTCACCAGTGGAGTTCTAGAAAGGTCCCCCTATGGCTGCTGTGGGATATGACAGCTGTTTTTTCACTGTCATTAGACTGAATACTGGGCTTGGGGTCTCTGTGCCATTGCAGGCACATTACACAGCACTGCAAAAGGGACGTGGCCACACAAGAAAGCATCTAAAATAAAACTGGCAGGGGGATACTGGAGCTCTCTTGCCAGCCTCCTTGGGCAGCTCCACCCAAATATAAACTCAGGAGACAGTTTCAGGTTTCCCTGCACTGTCAGTGCTGCAACCAACCCATGACTCTCCATCTGTCCTTTCTGTTGGGCTGCAAGAGGAATGAATAGAAATGCTCAAAACAGACTTGGGGACTGACACGATGGTTACTTCAGACATACCTAAATCAGTGGCCAAATCAGTCTTCAGAGCCTGGGGAATAATCCACCCCCCTGCAAGCTGCAGGCTGTAAGGAGCCTGTGCCTGTGCCTTAGGCTCACAGAGATGTGGGATTACAAATACTGGTAAAATAACTCAGCAGAGGAAACAGGTTTTATTTCCAGTGTTTACTTACAGCAGGCCCCCCTCACAACAGCAAACATCACTTGAGGCTCGTGGTCACCAGAGGAGGACAGGCAGCACTTTAACCTACTTTGCATCCCAGTGTTTGCTTAAATCCCATTTCAAAACAGGGCTCGCTGTGCCAGGAGCTCAGGAGCTCTTTCCAACACTCCTGAAGAGCAAATCACCCCCTCTCTGGCAGTGCTGGGAGAAATAAGCAATGGGAAACAATTCTTGCTGGTTTTGTTTCTGAACAGCTATTGCTTGCCTACTCCTCAGGGAGACCTCCTATTGAAAGAGCCTTTGTTGTGCCTTGCTGCAAATCTGCTACCTCAGAGCAGGCCTGGCTTGAAGAACAACCAGGGAGTTCCACAAGGTAGAAGGGGATTCGGGGTGACAGCGGCAGAACCAGTTTCTGTTTCTGCTGCCAGAAAATGCAAGACGGTGAGAGGAGTCTCTGAACACATCTGGCACAAGGCACTGGCCCTTACTGCATGCAAATATCTTTCCCTGATGGCTACTGCACATATGCCAGGTGCCATGGGCAAAACATCACATCCTGCCCCGACAGGGCAGGCTCTGCCTTGGATGTTACCCAAGCTCTCCCTGTTCCCCCCCTTAACAGTGCCAGGCAAACAGCATCCCAAAGAGCATTTTCTCTGTGACCTCGGTAACATCCCTGTGTCATGTATAAACCTGCCATGCCAACAGGACAGCAGAATGAAGCTGCCCATATACCTGCAGTGGGAAGGCAGGATGAAGCTGTGCACACAAAGAGGGGAAAAGCTTCTGATTCCCTAGCAGTCAGCATCCTTAAATTGAATTCTGCCCTCAAAGAACTGAGTTATGCAGCTGAAGTTTTCTTCCTCTTCTCCTCAACCCTAGAGAGGTCTATTTTCTTGCCTAACATGAGTGGACTGGGTTCAAAGTGATCTAAACACACACTGATCTCCTAGGGAACCATAACACCTTTCCCTTATTCACCAAATGTTCCCACTGAGCCAGCACACAGGAGAAGTTTTATAGAGAAGGGAGATTGTATCTTTATTTTATCTCTGTTTTATCACGAGAAAAAAAATTGCAGCCTGTTTTTGTCCCCACCCACAGCCAGAGACTTCTCTCCATATCCAAAGCTAGTTGAGGATCCCATCACTTCAGCACAAGAAAGCTAGTACAAGAACTGCAGTCGGTGCTTGCAAGTGGCTCATGAGAGCTATAAAATGACCATCCCAAGGTCCAGCTTTGACAGACACACCTTGCAGCAGTCAGAGTCTGAGGAGAACATGTTGTCTGAAGGTTTTAACTATACTGGTAATCCTGTGCTAGTCAATCAGGAGAGCATCCAGTTATGACCTGTCCGTGAGAACAGAGCAAAACCAGGAGTCACTGTTCAAGCAGACAACATCTGAGCTTTTCATATGCATGCTACAACCAGGCTCAGGTAAGAGGCTCCCTCAGTTCTTGAGGGAGGGATGCCCTGCAGATCCAGTAGAAAAAGGAAAGTGGATTAAGTATTTGAGTCTTCTCTGAACCTTCACTCTCTCCTCTGAGAGGAACCCACTCACCTACAAGTGAATTTGCTTATGGCAGTACCAACTCTCAGGCCAGAAACTTTTCCACAACCTATTTCAGCAGAATCTCCATTCAGTCAAGGCTCAGACCTTCCTTCCCAACGTCCCTCACACTATTTTTGTACTTCTGTGGCTCCAATAGTTGAAAGATGCCCTCCCTAATCCACAGACTTGAAGGGTCTTCCCCTGCTCTCTCCTTTTCTTCTTTCTAGGAAGCTGAAACATACCAACTAGGGGGTCTTCCAGAGATGTTCCCCTCTCTTGAGAAGCAGGAGTAGAGCACCCCAGATCCAACCATCCACACCTAAAGGGTCCCAGCTGGTGCAATCACAAAGCAGAACATACTGCTGCATCAGGAGGCTTTCAACCTCACGCTGACCAACACGCAGCAAAGTGAAATTGCAGCTCAGACCCTCGTTCAGACTTGGGAACTTCTGCATCCTCAGCCTCTTGGCTGCAGACCAAGCCCTGTGACACAGCCTCTGCATGTGGAGCTGTACTGACAGCCAAGAACCAGTCCCAAGCCCACCATACCTCCTCTCCACTACTGCCCTATGTCCACCAGCCACCACAGAAAGCTATGGGGAATGTGACAGCTTCTTGCAAGGGGCTTGCCCACCCAGCCCGCACAGGTGTCACCCCGGCAAAAGGCAAAGCAAGAGCAAGGGCTGGGTAGCGAGCGGCTGTTACTACCTCTCTGCAGGAAAGAAGCCGTTCTCTGGATAAACCCTGATGGAGGAACAAAATGACGGGAGAAAAGGCATGAGGCAGGGAGGGAAACGAACAGGAAGGTGGCAGCAATGGTGGCAACAACTTGATTAACGAGTGAACAGGGAGGCCAGCACAGCACGGAGAGCTGCAGGCATCTGTCCCACCTTTGGGAGCACCATGGGAGGTGCAGGAGGATGTGAGACCAGGATTTGGAGGCTGCAGTGAAACTCGGGGTGGATGGAGGGAGCACGCTGGGTCAGGAAGCCCCACACCCCATGGGACAGTACTGCCAGGGGTTGGCCCACCATGGGGCCAGACCCTCGTCCCACTCCAGGAGACCACAGCTATGGGAGAAAGGAGTTGCTGGTGAAACCGGTGGATAGGAAAGGAGTCCTTACCAGACCTCTTCTTTCCAATGGGCTCCCTGAAAAAGAGAAAGAAGAGCATCAGCAGAGGGATAGGGCAGTTGGGTTGTTTGTTGGCCAAACAACAAACCAGTCCAGGGAAGCACAGTAGGCCCTGGCAGGGCCTCTGATCTCCCTCAACCAAGTAACATCCCCATGGGTGACATGGGGCATCACCTGCCTGGCAAACAGCCTGTTTCTCCCCGCCTCATTTAGTAATTTAATGCTTTTGTCTTTTCCAGGGTGAGGCTCGGTTGCTGGTCTGGGCTCCTTGGTGGCTTGGTTTGACAGCCACAACTCCCACCATGTCACTTGGTGAAGGTGGGTGGATTGGGATGATCTGGCAGCAGAATCAGGAGCTGGGGAAGCCCAAACCCCCAGTACCGCTCCCAGCACAGACCACAGCTCCCACTGAAGTGGGCACCACTTTGAAGACAGACAAAGAGGAAAATACTGAAGTTCCTCCGTGTCCTGCACCTCTCTTGGGGACAAGGATGAGGAGTAGTTGGGGAAGGGGCAAACATTTAGACCCCAAAACAGAACAAGGTATTAAAGTGAAGTAGAGAGGATAAACACCAGTGCTGTGCAGCAGAAAAAGTGCCTCCAGGACAGAGCAAGCAGGAGCTATTGATAGTTATGATGAAGCAATGAGGTAGCTTCAGCCCAAGTCTTCTTGCTACAGCCACCACTGACCACACCACTGATGAGATGGGTTAGGAACCACAGGTTCTGGGTCCCTTCTCGTATCTGAATGTTGCCAAGGAACATGGTTGTTGAACAGCCTCAAACACACAACACAAC
This sequence comes from Aegotheles bennettii, assembly GCA_013398125.1. Lineage (NCBI taxonomy): Eukaryota > Metazoa > Chordata > Aves > Caprimulgiformes > Aegothelidae > Aegotheles > Aegotheles bennettii. The sequence goes on along the minus strand of VZRW01010697.1, from coordinate 2,024,948 downwards.
ACTCTTCAGGCACAATGAAATTTTGGGCATTTTATGATTAAAAGCCAAACACCAAGTCAAAGAAGATACAGGCCCAGAAAAGCCTCAAAAAGTCAAGGGTAACAAAACAAGACACCCAACCAGCCTGAAACCCAAACAAAAGCACCAGCTCTGTCCCCAGCCCAACCACAGCGGTCCACGTTGCTACAAATGGGCTCTCAACACTTTCACATAATTCGCTGCTGTGGCCTTGAAATGCTGCCATAGTGTGGGGTGATGGTAAACTGCTCCCTGCTCACTTACACAAGGAGACTGCTTTCACCCTTCCTCAGACTCACACACATGACAGATTAAGACCATCTGGCCAAGATGAAATATTCTGGTACCAGGAGACACACATCGATCCCTGTTACTGTCAGGAAGAGTAACAAGCACAGAGCAGGCACTGGAGCCTCCAAGGAGGAAAATATCCACCTGGTGGTAAGGGGACCCTCCTGAGGCTTTGAGCTGCCTGACCACTGCTTGGAAAGGCAGCTGGACCAACCCAGGTGGATCCCAGGAGCCTCTTCATCTGCTTATCAAGCCCACTGGCAAAACAACCTTTTCCCCCACCCTCCCCTTTGTTTTTAGGTCAGAGAAATCCCTCCATGCTCAGCAAGAAAGCCAGCCAAAGCTGGGCTACACTTTGCTCTTTTTGAAGCTTATCCGCATTTTCAGACCATAATTACTGCAGACATTTTATTCCCCTGGAGTGATGGGGTGATGCTGGGTCTTGGCTGCCTTCAAAGACTGCCAACCCATACTGGCAACGTGTCTTGCTCACGATGTTTTATCCTCCTGTTCCCCCTTCCCTTTGCATCTTAAACCTCTGGTACTCATCCATGGAGCTATCAAGAAAACTAAATTAAATGCAACAAAATGGGCTAGAAACAAATGGGACACCTATCTAGAAACTGGAGACTATCTGTTAAGTTCTGAGACCACAGAACTGTGCAAAGACCTAAATACCATGTCCCAGGCACAGAGATCAATGGAGCATCCCAAAGACATTTCTAAATTGAAACTGCATCACAGAACTAAATCAGTTTATCACTAAGCACTGCTAAAATTGCCCCAGCTCACCAGTACAGCAGGGAAGGGAGGAGAAGCAAGGCCAGATGAGCATGCTGGAGATCAGCAGGTGGGCATGGCACCCTCATGCTGACAGTAGGGCACTGATGGAAATAACTGTTGTTTTTCCCTTGCCATCTGTTAAACCTATTACCCAGCCCCCTGTTTTCTTTCACTGGCTGCTCCATCTGAATGAGGGGGCAAGGAAGGAGCTGCAATTTCACTTTGCTGCTGGGTTGTTCCTGGCACGGATACAAAAAACTGCAGGTCTGAAGACCAGCAGCCCCAGCCCACCACCTCAGAGGGGACAAGAGCTCAGACAAGACAGGAAACAGCAATAAACTGCTGGCAGCATCTCCTCCTCCTCCATTCCCCATGGACCAGAGAAAGGCATGCAGCAGAGCCTGCATGCACAGTTTCCTGGAAACCAGTGGTTCCAGAAGAGGATAAGAAGGAAAGGCCACTCTGCTTTCCACTGTGAAACATATTTAGCTCTCCCTCCCACAACAGCCAGGCTGTGCACATGAACCAGGCAGTCACAGCACAATTACAAGGCACTGATACACAGCTATGACTGTATACCACCAACCAGCCTCACAAAGCTTCCCATGTAGAAAAATTTATGACAAGTTCTCCAGCTGCTTCTCAGGACTGTCCCAGCTCCTTGTCAGGAATACTGAAGGCAAGGGTTCCCATGTGACCGGAGTCTCACTTACAGCACTAGCCAACAAGACAGTCTCAGGGTGCAGTGGCTGCAGTTCAGAGTCCTTCAAGAACCTAACAATCCCCCAGTGCAATCCTGAAAGGAAACTCTTACACAAGGAGAACTCTTAGCACCAATTGGTACTCCTCATATCACTATTTTTAAGAAAAGAGTCAGGTTTCTTGAGCATCTTCTCTAGTGTATCAGACAGCATCCCTCTGGATCCAGTGATGGGAAGGAGTGAGATGGGGAGCATAAGGCTGTAGTGAGGGCATGAAGCAAAGCTAACAGCTTGGGAGGGAGGTTCAGAACAAACAGAAGCTGGCTGTTCTTCAACAATATGTAAGTGAGCTGTTAAAACTTCTTACTGCAGGATATTGCGGACACTGAAAGTCTTCACGGGCTTACAGGGTCATAATTTAAGAAAGAAATGTTCATTAAAAGACATTAGTTATAAAACCAGGAAAACCCTAAAGGCTAGGACAGTGCCTAGAGACATGGAGCATGTCTCATGGAGCAAGAGAGGGACAGTGGAGCACCAACACAAGGAAGACAACTCCAGCTGCTGTAGAGACAACCACAGAGGAGCCATGATCAACATGCAAGATGAGATGGATCTGAGGTCATCATTCCAAGAAAACATCTCCCACAGAAAAAAAACAGCTCTTGTAAAAAACCAATCCTTCTGTAATACAGCAGTGTCATCAAAACAGCTATTAGGGGGTAGTTAGTCTTGTAAGTATTCAGCAAGCTTGGAGATGCTGTAAGTCTTAGCAAAGTTTATGCAGATGAGACAGTCCAAGAACTGGGGTACAACAGAGCTCTTGTTTGGGAGAACTGATGTTTAGCAAATGCTTCACAGAGCACTGAATGGAGCCCCTGTCCCCCATGCTGCAGTGCCACTGCTACTCTGGTGCTTAACCACTGGAGAGTTGGCTAAGCTGAATCTTCTGGCTCAGAAAGCTGCCCTGCTAGCACAGAAAGTCTTCTCCTCTGTCCACGAGAGGGGCTTGCACTGTAGGAAAGTGTATTTTTGCAGAGTGGATTCAACGCCTCTGATATTTCTGTCCTATCTAGGAAAGACAGTTCTCAGCAGAGAGTAAAGGAGACCACTATTTTGGAGCTGAGACCTAGCCTGAGCTCCTGGTGAATCTGCACATAGGCACCAGCAGAACTGCAAAACAAACAATTTATTATACAAGCGGTAATTTGTCTGGATAGCAGGACACAGCTCAAAAGCCACAAACCAGCAAGTATCCTTATCCAAACCAACATCCATCAACACAGGGATCTCTAGTTTACCAGCAAAAGCTCCTGGAGTGGCTTCCTAGATGGGGCAGCCACTCCATCTTGGAGCAGAGACCTGAGCCTTTTTTCTATTAAAATCTGTGTCACCTGGCCCAAGAGTTTATGCCCCTATTACCCCCCAAACACTGTAAAGGATGACAAGGAAAATGTTTGCTCCTGGCACAGCCCAACTATGAGGAGAGGTAAGTACATGAAAAACTACAGGGAAGCAGGAAGAGAAGAGATTTGCTTCTGGAAGACATGGGCTACAAGTCTGCACTTCCAATTTATGGAAACAAAGGAAAGGGAGAGATTTGGTCCCTGCTGCAATGCTGGAAATGTGTTTCTGCCCAGCATCTTCTTCTGGTGCTCTGGACCAAACAGAAATCTTTTACCCACCGATGGCTGCCAGCACCACGGCCCTAAGCAGGACATTTCAGTTAGCCCATGCTGGAGACCAGCTGGCACAGTCAGATCCCATCAGGGCTGATTCTTATTTTAGCCCAGCTCTCCCTTCTCTGATTTATTGGGGCTGGTGTCTGCCTGGGATCCCTGTCAGTCTGCCTGCAGGAAGCAATCCATTACCGTGACCACCAGTGCCACCCCCACCTCACCACACATCACCAGAGCTTCACTAGTACCAGAATAATGATGGGCTGCTGAAGTTGCTGCAGGCATAACCTTGTTAGCAGCATACGCTTCCTCATCTGCTCAGGTCCCAGCTCATTATCACACCGCTTCCAGCCCAGACAGCACAGGCAGCCCCAGCTACCACAGCCCTTTGCTGATTTAGCAGAGCTGGGATTCAGTCCAGATGTGGGACCTGGGTTCTGCAGTTCCCCCTCTCCTGCTGGTGATGTTTCTCCCTGCCCGTGGCAGGGAGGAGTGGGGTTACACCCCCTGCACTTGGTTCTCCACTCCAGCAAGGAAAACATCCACAGTAGCAGAGCTGAACGGCCTTGAAACACTCCAAAATCCTCTCCCTTTAGCCAAGGACTGTTTGGGAGAAACAGCAGGAATGCAAGCTGGGGATGTGGGCTCAGAGGGAACCTGCACGTACATAAAAAAAGGAAGAAAATAATTTTTAAAAGCTGTCCCAGGCTTTGGCTGTGGTCGGTGGCCCTGCTGCAAGTGGAGTTTGCCCGAGGTGTTTGCCCAGAGGAGATGCAATGCTACAGCCACACACGGCAGCCGAAGTGACAGAGACATTTTGCTGGTGTCCCGGGGGAACAAAGAGCTCTGGCATGCCAGGCTTGTGGGAGGAAGGAGAAAAGGGGCCATTCTCCAGTAAGCTGGGAGAAGGAGGGGAGGAGAGGCAGCCCCTCTGCTCTGGGTATGGAAACTGCAGTGAAACTTTTGTTGAGAATGCAAACAAATGTCTCCAGCTCCTGCTGTGTGGTGGCAAACACCAGGTGGACTCCAGGACACTGTGGAGGGACTGCTCATGCTTCCCAGCAGGCAGGAGCGAAGCACAGACCAGTACCTTGGATGAAAATCCCCAGGGAGGCTTTGTGCCTGCTTAGAGCTCAGTGCCAGAGCTGAAGGATGTCACTGGAATGAAAAGGTAATTCCTCAGTGCTTCCTCTCTCTGCTTTCAATGTCCTTGGGGTGCATAACCATAAACCATGGCAGCAGAAACTGCAGCCACCAAGACCCATCTGGGAAGCTGGGGCAGGGACCCACTGCTGTGAGCAGGACGTGTGTTAGCAGAACAAGGCCAGAGGGACACCCCCACCTGCCAGGGCTGCCCTCCTGCCAGGAGAGGACCAAGCCCCAGGGGCCAACTTCTAAAGCAGAGCACAGTCCCCTGGCAACGCCGCTGGCTGAGAGGGTGGCAGGGAAAGCCATCTGCTCTCGCTTCACACAAACAGCTCGGAGATCAGCTCAACTGGGAAGCAGCAGCCCAAGCGATGTGTGCAATGCCTTTCCTGGAGGATGTTTGCTCAGAGGCAGGAGGAGGTTTCTCATCCATCTGCAGACTAGGCAAGTCAGACGTGGGATTTCTCTGGTTCCCACCAGCCCACGGCCCACCCAGCATGTGGAAAGCATTGCTCCCAGTACACCCATTTGGGTGGCTGGAAAAGCCAAGCAACCTCAGGAAACAGGGAGGAGCAGCAGCTGAAGTTCACCAGCCAAACCCCCAGCTGGGAACTCCAAAGACAGGATGGGCACAGATGTAACTCCAGGCACTGCAGCCCCTGCTGAGGCACAGGCTCCACCTCTGCTGTCATCTGCTCTTGTAGGGGTCAGGAGTCTTCAAAGAGCCCTGGTGCTGGGACTGCTGCCCACCCCAACCCTGCGCTAAGCCTCCGCATGCTGTCTGGGCAGCCAAGGAGCCCACGCCAGCCTTTCGGCCCTGCCCTCCCTCTGCAGGAGACCTGCTGGACTGACAGACCCAGCACATAAGGATGAAGATACTTTAGAGAAGACGAATTTATGCCTTTTAAAGACACCGGAACCTCCTGAAACTGGCAGCCTTCAAACTGTGAATCCACAGTCCCCAGGAGTGAGGAGGGGTGCTTGAGGACATCTTTTAAGCATGTTAAGTGATAGTAAATTTGCTCTACAGGTGTCTGTGCCCCCTCTGGAAAAAAATTGGGTTCATAAACTAAAAGGTTCAAAACAATAATTTTCAGTGTCTTAGATATGATGGGATGCTCAGCTACCAAGAAAGAAAGCAATGAAAGATGATTTTAATGACAGAGGCTTCTCACGGCCACGGTACCTCCCATACAGAGGACAGCAGTTCTGCAGCCCCTGGGAAGCAGCACGATGGTAGCTCCTTCCCCAGCACACCCCATTTGTACCCCGTGGACAATCACTAAATAACCACTTAGGATCTTGCTTCACTATGGAGTTAACCTGGGTTCCTGCATGTCGCAGAGCTGAAATTCAGCTGGCGAGGAGAGTTAGCAGCTGAATGCCTTGACTCAGCAGTGGCTTTGTGCCCAGCCATTCAGACTTCCCCAGCCTTATTCCAGAAACTCTCTGCTGTGGCTAAAAGCAGCTTTAAATTGAGAAAGGGTAGATGGGAAGTATGGGGGGTGCATACAGCAACTTCCCACCTCAGTAGCTGAGCATCCTGCTTCTGGTCAGACCTGCGTGGGGAGCAGGAATTTGATGATTCCTCTCCTTTGAAACTACAGTTTACATAGGGCTTCCATCCAACATCAGGGAGAAAAACCCCATAACCTCAGAGACTGCTAACTTTCCAGAGGATTTCTCTTTCCATTACCATTTCTCTTCTCCCTCCACCTCCCACCACTGCTCTGTGGAGTCAACTCTTCCCAAACGTAACCAACCCCTCTGGATTACAGTTCCACTCTGACCCACCCTCAGGCAGCCCTCAGAGGTAGAAGCAATTGAGTTATCCCAGTTGAGAGCTTGCTGGAAGAACATAAGGAAGAACCTTTTCACTGTCAGAGTGACAGAGCACTGGGCCAGGCTGCCCAGAGAGGCTGTGGAGTCTCCTTCTCAGGAGACATTCAAAACCCTTTTGAATGCTTTCCTGTGTGACCTGCTCTAGGTTGTCCTGCTCTGGCAGGGGGGTTGGACTAGATGATCTTTCAAGGTCCCTTCCAATTCCCAAGATTCTGTGATTCTGTGACTCTGTGGATGAGGATTCACGTCAAAAAAGCCACCGATCATCACTGCCAGTGGAAACACCACAACCTCAATCCGCTCTCCTGTTTGAAGTGGTCTCTCTGGGCAGGAAGATGCTGGAAAGTTGAACGGTGTGTGTGGAGGGGATGGATGAAGGGCTTCACCTCCCTATTCCTCCACCCCTCAACTGCTGGAGACTCAGCTCCACTTTCAGCTGTACTCTACTGCCCAACTGGAAGCAATGGGGAAAAAAGGACACATAAATTCAGCATTTGACTCTTTCCTTCTCTGTCCTCATCCACTTGATCTCCTTTTGTGAGTGCCAGCAGCAGGGCTGGGGCTCTTAGAGCAGGTGAGAGATGAAGAAGGCTTGAGGAACTCGGGTTGCAGACCTGTTTCTGTTGGTGCTGCCGAGACTGACAAGGGGGCACTGAAGGGAGCTGCACTACAGGAAAGCAGAAGGAAAGCCCTGGCTCAGCCCAGGAAGAGCTCCAGTTCTGGGGAAAGCAGACACCACAGGGGCCTGGAGATAGATGCATGAGCTGTCCAACCTCCTCTTTCCATTCCCAAACACTGCCAGAGCCAAGGACTACATTCACCCTTTGCAGTCAAAGTCAGAGCTCCACAGACTGCAGTCAACTGTGGCCCCTGAAAGTGGTTTCACGTTTTGGGGTGATGTGAGTTAGATGGATCCTCTACCTGTGCTCCAGAAAAAATCAAGCAGAGGGTGCATCCAACAGCACGTCCCCTTCACTGCCATCAGCCACCACTCCTGTGGGTGTGCTGTGACCTGAGGTGTCAGCTGGGGAAGCCTAGGTGATGGTCGGGGAGCAGGAAGGGTCCCAGTCATGGTGCCATGAGAGTGGCTGCTTGGGTTGGCACTGAGCATGCTGACCAGTCCTTTTTCCCTCCCTCCTCCCCACCTTTCAGTTACCCAGCATAAAAAGCTGCCTTTTCTTTCTTCACTCCATTCACAGCCTGGCTCCCTTTCAAATTCCCAGAGAAAAGTATTTATCTGCTGGATGACTGATGAGATCCGGCCAAACCCCAGACACGCCATCGCGTCCCATCCAGCCCGGCCGTCTATCACAGCTCCCATCTCATTATTGGGAAGCTGGCAGCCGGCCAGCACTCGGGGCTCGGGAAAGGGCTCCCACCAATCTCTCCAGAGGAGAGAGTCAAGGACGTTTATTAATTAGCATTTTGAATTGTAGCTAATAAATACCCCTCTGGCATTCAGGCTGGGATGGGAAACACAACAGAGACGTCCTTGTGATGCTGTAGCATTTTGCTGCCGGAGGCAAGTGGACAAGAGTCACCTGCTAAAGTCCTTCTGTGTGCTGTGAGCTCACCCCTCCCCTCCCTGGAGAGGGGCAGGCACTGGGATGGAGCATGACCCACTGCCGGATTCAGTGGTGCATCACCCACCACTTGCCCATCCAGCACTGCAATGGCCAAACACTCACGAACACATGACAACCCTGCAGTGAGTGCTCAGCTGTCCTGCAGGACATGGTGGGATGTACCTGAGGATGGACCCTGCAACACAGGCACATACTTAGGATTGGACTTTGGGCTGGAGCTTCCGCTTCTCTTGTCTGTTGGACCCAAACCAGGGAGACAGCGAGGGACATGGCACTGATCACTGCTTGTCTGGACAGCCAGGAGCTCCAGCTTCAAACACGGCCAAGCTGCACTGCTCGGGGGCTGACACTCAGCACCTAAAGGTCGCCACATCTGAATGTTCTCCTTCTTCTGGCCAAAGCCCCCACCCCACCCGATTTCTGGCTCAGTCTATAAGACAAAACAAAGGTGAGGGAACTGGGTGCAAGACCGAAGCTGCCTTTGAATTCTCCACATGTGACAGTGCCTCAGCTACAGGAGGGGTCAGTAAGTGACTCCCTTTGCAACGCAGCTCACCTCCTCTCATGCAGGACCCCAAGACTCACACACAGAAAGCCCCCCACATTCCAGAACAGCCCCAGGGGCTGTTAACCCCTGTGGTAAACTCCCACCTAAAGTCCTTGCAAGCTCGTCCTTTCCTTGTGTCCCTTGCTTGCCCCTGAGCTGCTGCCTCTGCTGAGGGATGGCTGCCGGGGTGGCAGGTTAAGTGGCGCACAGGAGCTGGGCAGAACAGATGACAGTGCCAGCTGACAGCAAACAATTAGTTAATGGGCTCCAGGGCCCTCAGACAAATCTCATCAACTGACCACGAGCTGCAGGAGGAATGATGACAGGCCAAGCAAAGGGAGACAGGAGCCAAAGGAGGAAAGCAGGAATGGGGGGAAGGGGGAATTAAGAGAGGGAATGAAAAAATCTAAACCCAAGGGAGAACATACAGTCCATAGAAGCTGGAGACCTGAAAAATTCAGTGTTGCTGCTCAGAGGAGAAAAACAAAATCCCTTTATCTACCTCCACACCCATACAGAATGATGTCAAATCAATTTACTGCCTTTCCTCTCACAATTAATCAAGCCTCGTCCATTGCTCAACCTTCGGTAGAGCCGTACATCGTGTCACATGCAGCAGAAAGAGAGCAGCATAGCAGGAGATGGAGGCGGCTGCTCAGATTTATGCTGCTTGTGATTAGTAAGAGATGGGTGGATCCTGGCCAAAGTAGCTCATAGTCACAAGACTTATAACCACACAGAGTTGCGTAAGGCACGCGAGATTCCTTGCAAATGTTCCTTGTTTTGCATGGAAAGACTCCGGAGCGTTGTTATGGATAGGGCTCATGGACATGGCTAAGGGAAAGAGCCTTTCAAACAAGGTAGAGGTCGTTAGTAACCATGTGAAATGAGGCTTTTCTGACTGCTCATGTTTCTGAAACCAGCATTTCCGAGCAGAATGTGGCTTGAGAGGAGATCAACGCTTCACAGGGTCCCAGCGAAGTGTTTCCACTTCCCTGCTGGAGAAAGCTACACCAGGGTCAGCTGAGTGGGCAGAAGTGTCCACCTCAAGCTGCATAGCCCCCGTTCCCCTCTAAGAAAACCTTCAAATCCATGACTCATGAGAGACAACTGTTGATGAACGTCAGACTCTTATGGATACCAGCAAGTTCAAGGCAGTTTGTGTTTCATCACCACCCCTATGGCAGCAGTCACCCAACCAACTTACTCTTTGGGGGGCGTCAAGTCATCAGGTCGTGTCTCAAAGAACTGGAGAACCTCCTCACACTGGGAGATGTAGGGAGGCAGCTGGATCAGAGCCTGTGAATGAAACAGAGACAGTGGTGATGGGAAACATCAAGGCTGAACAAAGAGCCGAGTGAGGACAAGCCCTCAGAGCCCTGGGGACTGGGTTATGGCACAGGGCTTGGCACCCATGTGGTTCCTGGCACACAGGAGTGCTGGAGAGAGCTACTGCAAACACACACAGGAGTGGAGCAAGACCCAGACAGCCCCCAGTTACATCCACCACCCCAGTTGCAGCTGAAAACTAAAGGAGAATAAGCAGAGACTGTCTGGGCCCTGCTTAGCCCAGCTCCAGCATTTTGGACAGATGTGCCCCTGCAGGGTAAGAGCTATGGGAACATCCATCCCAGCATCCAGCCTTCCAGTCACGGCAGGGCTCAGCTTCCCAGCCATGCTGTGGGCATGGAGCTGTCATCCTCAGGAAAGGTTGGGCTGTTTACATGTGGCAGACTCTCAGTGCCACCAGCCCTGACCAGCATATCCCAAAAATGCTCCACTGGGCAGTGCCAGCTTGGGAAGAGGCAGGGAGAGAAGCAACGGGAGGCAAAAGTGCAGACACCAGCTCTTAGGGCAAGGGCTGGAAGGCTGATACACGAGCTGTTGAATGTCACGAGCTATAAGCTGCTTCTGCTTTTCTCCTTTCCCTTTGAGAAAGCCTATTGCAAAAAGACATGGGCATGTCTCTGGGAGCTGCAGCAGAGTCTGGGACAGCAATATTCGCCTTGGGCCAGAGCTCTTGTAGGTCCTTTCCAAGGTGGGCTGCAGTGAGGGCTGGGCAGGGAAGGTGGGATGGGCAGCTGCCTGACAGAGAGGCCCCCCCTGCTCTCCTCATGGGAGGGAATGGGGCCACAAATGATGGTGACTGCAAAAAACCCACAAAGCCATGCAATTGAAAAAGGGATGATTTGAAATCAGGCAGCAGTTGCTGCAGCCTGACCTGGAGCAGATGTTTAACCAATTTTCTATATATTTCTCCCTCCCGTCTGTTTGCTGTCACAGCAGTCTCGTGACAGCAGTGTGGGCAAGCCAAACCTCCACTCATTTCTGTATCAGAGACAAAGCCACATCTGCAAAGCCCTGGCGTTACCACACAGATCAGATGTGGCTCCATATTGACCTAACTGCTGGCCACCAAAAGCCCTTCGAGCCACTCAGCACAGTCATTCACTGCCAGCACAGCAGACAGTCACACCACTAACCATGGGCCAGCTGCGATCAAGATCAAGTGAGAGACAGGAGAGAGAAAACTACTCACACCACGGCCTTTGGGACCAAGTTCTGCATGGATGCCATTCCCATGTGGGTACCACTCCCCAATTCCAGGCATCCCATGATCTACACAGTTTCCCCCATGCCAAAATCACTCTGCTTTTGTGGCCTGGAGAAGGCTCCGTGTCCTCCAATAGCAGGGGATAATGACAGAAAACACCCTGTGCTGGAAGCATGAAAGGCAAGACCCACAGCTCATTTCTCAGAACATCCTGAAGGAAGCCCACCTAGAGCTGACTCAGCTGGCACAGCAGTGGCCAAGTCAAGCAGGCCACCCTGCAGTCTAGCTGGCTGTGGTCTACAGCAGCTATGGCCACCAAATCAAAAACATTGGCACAAATAATGTAACATCTGTCCCACCTCTGGCTCTGCCACCCAAAGGAGTGAACTGGGGAGGGCCTTCAGAACAAGGCTTCAGCCCAGGGTGTTGGAGCTACAGCAAGTCACCTTACCCACCCTGATGTCTTCGAGCCTGAGGAGAAAAGTCAGCCTTATTGCACTGAAATCCATTTTCCAGGGAGTGAGAAAGGATTATTCCCTAGCAGCAATTTTAGTGGTCCATCCAGTCTCGTTGGGGTAGAACACTGCAGCATCACAACTCCTCCATTGACCCTCCAACTAACACTTTCTCAAAACCCCTTAGACAGGAGGAAGGCAGTTCCCACACCAAGGGAAAGCCCAACAGATTTAGAACACAAAGAGAGTAAACTGGAGAAATGGGGGAAAACTTCAGGCCTCCGCTCCCCCCTCTTGCCATTCCTATGGCCATCTGAAGTCTCATTTGGCAACCGGTTGCTCTTAGCAGTTGCTCTGATTCTTTTGATGCTTTTCTTGCACTTTACCTTAAATTGCCACATTTTTCAGTACAGTGGGACCTGGAACAGAGCCCTTCAGCAAGAACGCTGCCTTGTGAAAGCAGTGGTTCCCTCCCTTGCTCCTCTCACCTACTTCCACCCCAAATCTCACCCACTGCCTTTCCAGGGCTCTCCCAGAGAATGAAGACACCCTACTTCTCTTGCAGGAGATGGCAAGAAAGCAAAAACTTTCTTACAGAGTTTTCTGTGGGAACTTGTTCACAACATACTCACCTAACCCTCAATTCTCACTCAGCAGGGCCAAGCTGGAGGAGATATTTTTGTATTTCTGTTCTGCACCACCACTCCCCAAGCACGTGCAACATCCACCTCCAACAATAAACATGGCAGTAAGAGCATGCTGGGACTCTGCAGCTGCGATCTGCAGCACGACGTGCCCAGGAGGGACATCTCTCTGCTTCTGCTGGCTACTTGCTCTTCCCACATCTCTGCAGCCTTTGGTTGCACACCCACCCTCAGCTCAGCAGCTCTATGGTTAAGTACCAGCAATTGGAAGGCCAGGCACATTGTGCATGTTATTACTTGGCAATGCATTAAGGGGAGGAGGAGAGAGCGGCTCTCTAAGTGGGTCATATAACATCAGCCATTATGTTCCAGTTGTTAAGTCAAATGGATTCATTATATTTTATGCCATTAATGGCATCATTCTGAAAGAGACAGCTGCAGCACCATATCACTTAGGGACTTTTTCTTCTTAAATTTATGGTTTTGTGCGTCTGTATGTAGCTGGCACATTTTAGTGACTCAGAAGACAAGGGGCTGATCAGGCCCAGCTGGAGCCAAGCGGTTACCTGCACCATCAGCTTCCTCCACACTGCATGGAGCACACAGGTCCAATCACAACTTGCACTACATCTCCATCTCTCTGCCCTCATCTGTTACCCTGGCTCACAGTGGTTTTCAGCCATAGCCCCACTGCAGAGCTGTCAAGATGCATTTACAAATTCACATTTATCTCTGTACTTGTTATTCCAGCCACGACAACCCTTCTGTAAGTCTGGCTGGGTCCCAAAATCCAGTCTCTCCCATAATGCTAAGTCCTAGGCCATAGTCACTGCTGCACTTCCAGCACCTAAGGAATGTGATGGGTATTTCACCATTTCCCCATCTTATTCCTTGGGTTTTGCAGTCTGCATATGTTTTCAGCAGCATTCAAACTGGATTTTGGAGGTACCAGTCCTACCTCCACGTGGCTACTGCAAGTTCTAGTGCACTTCTTTGACATGATGAGATGTGGCATACTTCATTTGTGTGAAAATTTTTTGTGACCTTTAGTATTTTGTTTCCTCATCCCCCCAAAATGCCCTAACATTCTAATTTGCCTTATATTTAAGTATGGTCTTATATTCTTCAAGAGTATGGGACAAATTGTCTCAGCCTTGTCTCTGTTGGCTTCCAACAATTTTCTGCAGGTACAAGTCATCTTACCCCTCTGTGAGTGTTTTACGTAGCCAATAACAGGAATTTACATCCCAGTTTGGCACTATCCCACCAAGAAAGTGCTGACTTCTACATAAAACAGCAGGTCTGTTCCCAATAGATGGGAAAGGAAAGGCTCCCTGAGGAACTGAGTCCTTCAAGTCTAGTCCTGCACACAACCATTTCACTCCAAACCAGACTCCAGACAGGTCACGGACAGGTCCTTTCCAGCCCATCTGGAAAGGTTCTGGTTTGCAGCTGGAAAAGGAAGAAGAGAAGGGGAAAGCACAGCAGTAGGGTGCAAGCTGGGTGGAGGTGGGCCACCCTGCAAGCCCAGGCCTCCAAGCTCTGGGCATGAATCACACAGAGGGAAAAGCGAATCAGTGGGTGGGTTTCCAGCACAGAAAGGGTTTGATAGCAGGGGATAGCCCACACTCCCCCTTCTCCTAGCACTGGCACACCATTACATACTATCAAACAGGATCAAGCCTGATCAAGGTGGCTCCATCTTTGGTTGATGCTAGAAACCTCCCTTACCTTGCAGTATTCATCGATAGGGATCAGGCGCTTGACTGCAACATCACGGATGTGGCTTCGTCGGAAGAGGATTTTCCCTGAAACAGGAGGGATGGAGAGAGAAGAGCAGGTCAGCACAACGCCCAGGAACACTCTCTTTTGCATCACTCTGTCAGGACCTATCACCCGTGTGCATCCTCTTCTTGCCAAAAGCACTGCACCTAAAAAAACAAAAGCCCTTTCCCTCCCATAGCTTAAATACCACTTCAGAATAAAGCACAGTCAAAGTGGCAAGCAAGTTCAAGGAGAGAGAAGAGGAAAAAATTACCAGCTAACTGCATCCCCATCTCCCCTCACCAGTGTGGTGATGACAGAGGAGCAGCCCCTACCAAAGCACGTGCCTGATACCTTACAGTCTGCTGGCAAGTCCTGGCCGTCCAAGCCCACTGGCAAATGCCAGCGCTTGCCAGAGAAGTGGGGATGTCCCTGCGACTGCGGGTGCAGGTGGGACCCTTGTTATGGGCTCCAGGCTTGCTCAGCACACCTGGGCCCAGCGCGGGCAGAAGCCAAGCCAGAGGGTTTCCCTCTGTGCAACTGTGGTGTCAGACTGGTCCTGGAAGCCCCACAGTCGGGACTGCAGCTCTGAGTCAGACCTATAGGATTTTCCTTCCTGTCTGGGCTTTATTTGCATTCTCCATTAACGAGAGCCTCTCGCCCCTCCGTTTCCTCCCCCCTGGCTTGTGGTACAGGCCTCCTCCCTTTGAAGTCTAATGAGTCCTAAATGCTTCAAGCTGCTTTCACAGAGAACAGCTTCTCCGGCATTTAATGAGACAAAAGCCATTAGCAGCCAGTGAAACAGATACTGTAGAGACTCGGTGATCAAAAGGACTGGTACTGGTAGGATTTCAGACCCGCACTTCCCAAAGCACCAGGAACTGGCACTGCTTTGCAACGCAATCACCTGGAAAACTGTGGGTTTAGGGGGATGGGGTGAGTGGTAATGAATTTCCCTCACATTCCTCCTGATTTACCACAGGGAAGTCTAGTCTCTTTTTGTCCCTTCTTGGTTTTCCAATCCCACCACCAAACCCAGGAAGAGCAACTGATATATCTGTCCATGCAATTCCTTCTCTTAGCAAAGAGGTCACCATGGAGCAACCTGGAAGCCAAACATCCCTCACAACCAAATACACCCTCTCTGCAAGCAACATGAAAACAGGGCAAAGCTGGATGCTATCAAGCTATCCAAGAACAGGACATGTTAAAATGTCCACACGCTTATCACAATTTTAAAACCAGGGCTGGGTCACCCCCCACTTCTGACTTGTCCAGGAACTGGAACATACATGACTTGTGCAGCCTGCCAATGCATTTTTTAAGCAGAGAGGAACTAAGCCAACCCAACTTCAGCTTGCAAGGAGCATGAATCAGAACTTTATGGAGGAGCCAAGTCTCCTGCTAGGCTCAGTTAATGCAAAATGCCTTTGAAACTGGACCATCCAAGGGAGCACACAGCAATTACACTCAGTACTAGCTCTATACTTGCCCTTCAGTGAAATGCAAAGGGTCAGGCCAGCTCATACCAGAAGGATTGCTTCTCATTTATGTCCTGCTGACAGCGAGGGGCTGAGACATTCATGGTGGGAAATGCTCTGCTCTGAAATGCATTCCGTCTCACAGCCCGCCAGAGCCAAGTCTGGCAGTCTTTATGATACAGTGAAAAAAAATACCCCTCTATTCAATCTGTCTTTTAGATTTTGAGGGTGAATAGCCTGGGAACACAGAAGTTGTCTGGAAAGACTGGAAGCGACAACCAAGTCAGAGCTCCTTTACTTGCCTGTAGCCATTATTTTCCATCAGACAATAATCAATTGTTTTCCCTTCTAATCAGCAATCATGACATTATTTGCTGCATAGGTTTCTATTTGAATGATGATTTTTAAAAAGATGAATGGATGACAATAGTTTTGTTGGCAATTGTAAGGAATAGCTGCTTTGGTTTTATGTCTGCCAAAATGAAATCACTGATGGGTGGGTACATTACAAATATCTGAAAAAATAAGCCCTGGGTGTAGGAATATTTAAATGTTTAACAAACAGATGCTAGTGAATAATAATAATAAAAAGAATATAGTTTTTGGGAATAAATACTTCACAGCAACTGAGGAGATCTTAAATTAGCCCAGGCAGAGAACATATGAACCAGCAGGAAATACAGCTTCTCTCTTGATTTGCTCTAGAGTGATTATTTTTCAACAAGGAAGTTTATTTTCTAACAAAAAGCTGGTTTTTAACCAAAATGCCTAATTAACATAATTGCAGACCCTTCAGTGCTACAAATATAGCTATATAAATTCTTGACTTGAAAGGCATGAGAGAGCAGGAAACCACTTCCCTCCTGGAGAGATGGGGCACTTGCTGGGTCAATGAGGTACAACATTCTCCTAGACACACATTCCTTAGACCACATCTGCGAAATGGCAATAACAGTGCTGCCCACTGAGCTTTTCATTTGGCCAAAGACCATATAATGCAATAGAAATGCATGACATCATATTTCATATCTGCACCCCTCGCTGCTGTAGCTCCAGGGGACAGAGCAAAGGCACTGGTGCCCATCACCCATACCTCATTCTAAGTGTTCTTTGCTTTGCATACTTTTTGGTTGCCCCCAGGATCTTGTAATGACTCTCAGTCTGGTACCCAGCTTACCACCCTGCTAATCATCCAGGTGGACTCCTTTCCTGCCCACAGCAAATACTCCTTCATGCTGAAGGGGAAGAGAAGGCTCAGGATTAGCTCCTCTAGATCCTAAAGGAAACACATAGCAAAGAAATGGGCAGATGGGCCAAGGCAAGAGGGAAGTTAAGTCTGAAGCCTGCGTTGGATAATTGCTGTCCTGGCACCTTACAATGAGCAGCCTGACACACAGGTACTGTGCAGAGAAGGGTTTGGTTGCTGTCTCAGCTTTGGCACAGTGTAGCCTAGCTCCAGGCAAGGGCAAGCTATGCAGAACAGGGAGGAGAAATGTCTGCATAGAAAGATGCCAGCAGAAAGGAGGGGAAGGTCCCTGGGGTTTGATTTTCCCCAGTTGGCTGGACCATTCACTCAGTAAATCTGCAGCTGGAGAGATGCAGAGTGACAGTGAAGAAGAAGCAATCTCAGCTGCACTCCTGGTATCCAGCAAGAGCAAGGACAGCCTTGATGCAGTTCGGATCCTTGACTCCTGGATGCCTGCAAACTCAGCAAAATTTGCTCCCATATGAGAATAATAACTACCAGCTCTACTTTTAGTTTAAGAACATCCTTTGGAGAGACTCACTTTACTCCAAAGAGCCTCACTGCTCCTGCCCTCAGCCTCAATGGCAGCATAAGGAATACAGAGAGGAAGACATGTGAAGGATGGCAGTTCTGCACATGTCGCTGATCAGTGGGATTTTCCATCGACTGGTAAGGTCAGTGCTGCTGCAGGCTTCACTTCACCAGCTTCTCACTCTTGCCGTGACTCAAGCACTCAGAAATTATTAGATTTTCTTATTTATATACAACTAAGTATGCATGAGCAATGAGAGCAATGAGAGCAATGAGTCTCCTTCCTTGCTAGCACAAGAAAACCACCACACAAAGAAGTACAGTAAAATACACTCTCCCTTATACACACAAACAAAGCTATGAGTAGACTGAACATTTATCACCCGTGAACATGTCAAGTAAGTTGGTTTTGGAAGAAGAAGACAGAGATAAGGCACCACTACAGAGTGGCTGCCCTGGCAAGTCTCCCTGTGCAAGAAGTACCCAGACACCAGGACATGCTGCCTGCTTTTTCTGGATCCTGAAAAACCTGTAATTCCTACAGGGAAAAAGTAGTGCCTCTGCAGAGGACAACGGCTCTGAAGACACTCTGTGTTCAAGTTACAATTTAGAAAGTGTATTATTGTAGGGTTGCCTTGGAATAACAAGGATTAGTTTAATTTAATAAAGAGGAAGCTGTCATAAATATTTATATCAACAGGACAGCACAGTCAAAATTTAATTTCACCACCCAAAAATAATAAAAGTATCCAGCTTTTTATGCAGTGCTTTCCAGAAGTTACCAGGTGCTTTTCACACAACATGAAAGCAGCTGGGGTAGGTCGAGGACCTCTGCCATAGCAATGTCCAGAAGATGACCCCAGTGTCCCCTGTCTGCTCAAACATACCAGGGAAGAGGCAGTGCATGAGTGATGGCCCCTGGTAGAGGATTCACCTTAAGAAAAAAATCCCAAGGGCAGGTGATGCTAATTCTCATCCTGCTGCTCCTCCCCAGGCCCCCCAGCTCCAGGAAGGAGTCCTGTGCCACACCCAGCACTGAGTTGACACCTGGGCTGAGGCCAAAGCCAGCTGTGCTCTTCAGAGACTGCTTCCAAGCAACTGGGGCTTTTACCTACCCAAAGAAAAGATGAATTCAAGAGTAACAAAGTAGCAGAAGCCACAACTCCAGCTCCCCTTGCCTACTCAAGCCTTTGTTTACACATCTTATCTCCTTGTTGACCCTGGTTTGTTTTTACAGCCAAATACCAGTATAGGCACTACAGCACTGGGGGCATCAGATGGTTCTCACATGGGGAAAATCTAACAAAAAGATCTCAACCTACCACAAAACCAATGTCTGACCACCTGTGAAGGACTTCTGAGTCCTCAGCCATTCATCAAGGACTGCAAGGCATCAGAGGAGAGCTTGGGGAAAAGGCTGATAAGGAATCTGTGGCTCCAGCAGTATGAGATGGAGCAGACAGGCTACAAGAGGGGTTAATCTCTCCAAATAAACAGGTAGGGAAACAGGGCTCTGCAAATTATTCCCTCCTGTGGAAATTCTCCAGGCAGAACTGAAGTTATACTGGGGAGTAAGGAGCTGAAAAAAACAAGGCACACGCATTTCAACCGGCAAAATGGTTGAGGCTCCTCTTGAGCCAGAGGTTGTTAACTGGATCTCCAGCAAGCTGGAGGGACAGAGAACCCAAAACACATCACCCTGCTGGTCACGGCCATGAACCAAGCCAGATATTTCAAGAGTGGAAAACTGTCTGTGCCTCTTGCTTTACCCCGAAGGACTCATTCCACTCTCCCCCCGCCCCACTCTCCCCTCGCCCCCCTCGGAAAGAATTCACTTCTCTGCACCTTTCAAATCACATCCAGATTTTCCCTGGCACGGGTTCCAAACTCACTTCAAAAAAAGGCAGCCCTAAATGTACACATAATTAGTCCCAGCCCATGGAGCAGCCAGCTACGTGGGCTAGTCCTAGGATGGCGAAGCAGGCGTGGGAGATGACATTTCCAGGAGCCCTGCACTTAGCATCCACTTGGCAAAGCCCTACGCTGTGCACATATCCTGGTGAAAAGAAGGGGGACCAGCAACGTGCCTGTGGGGCTGTCCTGAGCATAGCACAGGCATGGAGTATGGAATGAAGGCGAATTAAACAGTGCTCTTATCAAGATCACCCCTTACAATCTCCTGGTT
Source organism: Aegotheles bennettii (assembly GCA_013398125.1). Classification (NCBI taxonomy): domain Eukaryota; kingdom Metazoa; phylum Chordata; class Aves; order Caprimulgiformes; family Aegothelidae; genus Aegotheles; species Aegotheles bennettii. The sequence goes on along the minus strand of VZRW01010697.1, from coordinate 2,005,495 downwards.
TGACATCCTGCTGGAGGGAGCACAGTTAGCCCTATTTGTTTGTCAGTAATTACTGAGAAAACTACAGAGCACAACAAGAGATGGGGCAAGCCATCTCTCAGGCATGGGATGAGGTGGCCAGAGGAATAGGTTGAAGAGATGAAATCTCCGCAGAAGAAAAGAGAGTGGGGAGCCCCCAAGGCTCTAAGGGGTGCTACCTGTGATATTGGATGAGAATTTTAGCCCGGGCTAAAATGTTGAAGCTCTTCAGGGTATCAGTGGGTCAGTTTGTTGACGCAAGAGAAGATACTTTTTCTTCCTCAACCAGCTCAGCAGTAAACTTCAGTATCTTGGCTTCCTACCCCAAACGGCTTGTTATCTGCTATTGCAGGACAGCGATGGCCTTGCTACCCTTCCTACTGCAAAAAACCCCCAGATGTTTCTGCAAAGACTAAGCGTTGAGAGGAAGGCAAGAAAGAGGAAAGGCAATCTCCTATTTAGTAAATCCTTTGAATTCTGGCTATTCCATCAGACTCAGCAGCTTTTCTTCATGATCAAGAGAGTGGAAATGCATCAAAAGATGCCCCAAAACCTTATCCAAAGCCCTACTGCAACCCATCCATGCAAGAGCCCACTGAGAAATGTAAGAGTTCACTGGAGTAAAATGTTCCCAAGGCCATTTCTCCGATGGTCTACAGTGCCACAAGAAAAAAAGTAAGGTGGCTTGTTTAAAGACAGCCCAAAGGTCAGAAGCAGAGCAACTGCTTCAGCATAGCACTCTGCCAGGGGTAATACTGTCTGCACATCAGCAGGGTTAGCTGAAACCCTACAGAAAAGGCAGTCATACTGATTACAGGCTGCAGGCTAGTCTGGGACTGTCCACCCAACAGTGCTACAGCAGAAATGCCCATCTTGCTAGAGCAAAAATAGTAATCAGGACCCCTGCCCCATCTCCAGCTCTGATGAAGATGCAATGGGACTGGGAAAAGCCAGGTACTGCAGCTGGAAAATGGATGCGTTGTCTTCCACCTCCTTCACAGGTCTATGTGGGGAGCCACTGGCATCCCCAAGCTGTTCTGGGAGAAAAGCCCCAAAGTATGTGGGCAGCCCTGATGCCTGTGTGGAGCAGGTTAGCAGGCTGGGAAGAGGCTAGAAAGGAGGCATCATTCTGCTTTTTAAAATGATCTCACTGAACTCCCTTTCTCCTCCTCCCTTCCTGGGAGCTCACTATCATCTGTAGCTAAAGCTTCCTAAAAAGCAATTTTACAGCCAAAGTGAGCTCAGCCTCAGGCAACCCCTCCTTGCTGAGGCTCACGTTTCCAGTGAAGCAGACTGGCCAGGATCTGCTCCAGGCCACTCGGGCTGTACAAAGTTTGGAAGGCTCCACTCTCCTTATAAAAGCTGTTTCCTGAAAGACCTGGCACAGCCCTTACACAGCAGGCTCAACTGAGCTCATTTGTTTTCTTAGTTCATTCTTTCCTGGGGTCTCCATACCATCATCTCCTCGCCAACGTATTTGTAACCCTTAGTGTGAACTACTGCAGGCGAGGACAGAGCTGCCCAGCATGATGTCCCCCAGGCTGGGCAGTGACTGGTCTCTTCTCTCCCACCAGCTGCTCCTGACACCACTCCAGGGACCGCAGTTGATGGGCATGGGTGCTGCCAGAGCCGTTTTGAGGGGCCATCCTCAGCACCACATGAAGCTAGGCAGGCTGTGCTGGGGCTCAAAGCCAGAAAAAGTAGCCTAGAGTCCACTTCAAATTCCCCTATATGGTGGCAGAGGCTTTTCAGGCACAGTGCAGGAACACTGCAATGTCCTGCCAGGCCAAACCAGATGCCACCAAGCTGTGATATGGGATAAGTGTGGTGCCAACACCCAGGAAGGGACAATCCCTGGCTCCAAATCTCAATTCCATTTGCTCTGCTCTGCTTCAGAGGACCCAGCTTTATGACTCCAGAAGAGCTCAGTAGGCTGAAGGACTGGCACTTATGAGAGCATTGTCTGATACCATCAGAGACCTACCTCTAAAGACCCAAAGTCTAGAAATGTCCCAGTTGTCAAATCCTTAAAGCAAACATTAACAAAACAAAGCAACACAAAGCAAGTTCAAATACAAAGCTCCTGGGGGCTGGATCTTGTGTCTATGGAGTAATTATGGAACTCTCTAGCCATTCCAGGAATCCCACCTGACAGACAAACCCAGATGACACCACAACCTCAGGTTGTGGTGGTGACTCTGTGTTTGGGATGCTTAGGGGTTTGCTAAGAAAGCCAGAGCTGCAGAAGGCACAGGGTCACAGGATGCACTTTTGAGAACTGCAGTGGCCACAATGTCTAATGTTACTCTACAAGGGACTTCCCAGAAAGCAGTGTACTTTCAGTAAACCACTGGAGCCAAATGTCCACTGGCAGATGTTAAAAGTGTTGCTCACAAACTACAGTACTCAGAGAAGCTGAACGTACTCAAAACCCTAGCAAGTGTAAGCATACTAGAGCCACGTTTTTCTGAGGGACACCCAGGCTGTTTGCACTGAGCTCACCTGGATGGCAGCCCTAAGCAGAGAATGACAAAGTTTGGGCTCAGCTGTAAGTACAAAATCCATTGCCATCCCAAACTGGGAAGGCCAAGAACTGCTCCAGAAAGGGACCATACTGCTTTGCACATTCTCTAGCATAGCCAGCAACTATTAAGGGTCTCTTTCCTTACCCCCAAGTGAAGTCCTCTTTCAGAAGCAGACTCAGATTGCAAAGCCATCTCACTAGAAAGGTATGGCTCATTGTCCTGCTCTGGAGAAAGCCACCAGCTCCTGAGTGCTCCGTGGAGCGCAGCAAAGACAGGAGGGCAAAGGCAATGTGATTCCTCCTTAATAACACCACTTCCCTGAAGCAAGAGGACTTCTGAAGCTACCCCATGAGGACAGACAGATGCAAGATTATCTGTCTTTCCAGTGGCCAGCCCCTCCTGGGAGGTAGGACACCATCCTGTGCTGGGACCTTCTCACCACATCACCCCTTACCCTGTGCTGGCACATGAAAGTACAAGTGGTAAGGCTGCAGGCCAGCTGTTAGGCATCAATAGTCTCTCTCTTCTGAACTATCACAAGCTAATGCAGAAATGAGATGTCAAGAAAAATTTCTGGGAGAAGCATGGATTAGCATTTTTCCAAGTCAATGTGTGACTACCTCTGAAACCAGTATTATTTAATCCTGTTGAAAAAAGAGCAAGTGTCTCTGCAGAGTACACATACAAATGCACAAGCTCCTTTAGAGGATGGTCATCCTAACTCCCACAAACTGCTTTCTTACGCAAGAGCCAGGCTTTATTTTCCAGCAACTTCAGCCCTCTTTCTCCTCCAGTGGAAATCCCAGTAACATCCCTCTTAGCAAAGGGAAACTATTTCAACACCAAGAAGAAGAAATATATACTGATGAGCATGCTGTGAGAAGCAGTGCTCCAACCAGCCTTCCCGAGCCCAATCGCTGCCTTCCAAAAATAGCAGCATTTTGGTGGGAATTTTCTGCAAGTGCAGCGCAGCCAAAGCCTATGTCCAATTTTTCCAGGTTATGCCCTTTGCAAATTTGGCTTTCATCTTTCCTCCCCATTCCTTTCTGGCAGGAGTGCTTGTACAGCAAAGGCTTTTCAGTTGCATTAATGTCAGGTGTGCTTTGCTTCTGCTGATGTTACCAGACAAGGACAAGCAGAATCAGAAATGTCTCTATGGAAAACCCAGACAGGACTCTCTAGCTCAGAAAGGGGTGTAAATTATTTTCTTCACGCCAGTCAGAGGAAAGTAAAGCCCACTAGATGCTTTTATGTTTCTAGAAAAGCCAGGAGGCAGAGCACAGCACAAAGGGCTGCACTAAACGGACCTGACAGTCACTGGAAGTGATTATGGTACCATGACATTTCTAAATATGCCCATTAGCTACTTGGGGGTGGGAGCAAAGACAACTCTGTGGTCAAAGCCATTAGCTATGGGTGCATGAAAGACTCCCAGGGTCCGCTCAGGCTGGTTATTTTTGCAAGGCACATGAGGGTTGTTTTATACCCCCATAGCAGCACCACCAAAGGGCACCCATAAGCAATCCCCCACACCACAAAGTTTGCCATGGACCATTGCATCTGTTCCTCAGGCACACAAGTGCTCAGCTACACGTTGGGCTAGCAGGGCGCATGTCACGCCACAGAAATCCTGTCTCTGAGCAACTGGTCCCAAACACCACAGGAGAAAGCCAAGGCTGTCAATCAGCTTGATTTAACATGTGGAATTCAATTCTTAATTCCTTCTCTCTGGATGGCCCTTTGAGTTGTACGGGACAGGAAAAACAGCAGTTCCTGGGGAGCCTCACAGCACCCTCACCCTGTGCCATGCTGGCAGACCCCTTCTGGAAACAAGCAGGCTGCTGTGGGGTTGCTCCTGGCAGAAGCTGTGCAAGTAGGGTTGCTTAGCTGAAGTCCCCCCCCTTAATGCATTCTGGAGAGATAGGGAATGACTGAAGGGTTTAACGCTCGCTGGGCACATTGCTAACAAGTACAAATGTTTTAACAGACACGGTGCAGGCCAAGAACTTGCTATTGCTTCGATGGCTCAGGAGATAAGAGCTAAAGCATGTGTATGATCACACATGTGCTGGGAAAAAGCTACTGCCATGCCAAAACCAGCATGGTTTTTGCTGAAGCCCAGCCACTTACCTGGCAGAAAGGGGATGATCCTTTGCTTGGGGTCCTTCTGCCCTCCTTCCATCGGGAACTTGTCCAGCATTTGCATCTAGAAAAGGACATGCAAGAGAGGTGATTCAAGTCAGTGATTAACTTGCAGGAACACAAGGCTACCCTTCCCAGGAGGTGAAACCAATTCTTCAGAACAGCAGTGTCCCAGACATCATTCACAGCACCATCAGTCAGGTTACAGCGACCTATAGCACCGAGGGAAGCACATCCAAAGCAGTGCCAGAAGCATAAGATCTTAGCATCATCTCCACTATTCTCAAGACACTGCCCATCACTGATGTTGCTCATCTTCTAACCTGCATTTCTGCAGCTATTGAGTTTCACCCTGATGGACCTCAGTCACTAGATCTCAGAAGCTCCTCAAAAAAACATGTATTTTAACTTTATTAGCTCAAGCATAGCACAGCACTAACAAAGTTCCTGGTCTACAGAAACCAACCCATGTTTGCCTGCAAAAGGCCACAAAATTGTATGTCAAGTTTGGCAAATGCTTTGTGCTACACAGGCTTTGAGGGCTCAGTGTTTTATGGTATCTTTAGCATTAAACAAATAATTTCCTGACTGATGCAACTGTATCTAATATGTTTAGTCAGCAAAGAGAGGTGATCACCAGCTCCTGTTCTCACTGGGTGGCTGCACTGATGCTTCAGTATATGCACAAAATTTCTTTGCAGCTGCTATGCTGCTTAATACTGATGCCCTGACAGGATCCACAACCTCAGCATTTCCTTTACTTGGTCTTGCTGGAAAACACGAGTTGGACTGAGCTTTGCACTTTACACAGAGCAGAAGAGTAGAAACAGCATGCCCAGCCATCCATCCAACCATTCAGACACTCTCTGCTTTGGAAGGAAGGGGAGGGAGATACAAGCTCTCCCTTGATTTCTCAGGGGCATGGATCTGAGCTGTTTCCCATCACCTGAAGAGCTCCCTAGTCCTCAGAGTATTTGAAATGGGTATTGCCCTCTCCTATTGGAGCTATCACACTCTGCATAAATAATTAAGCACTTATGGAAGCACTGGAGACAACCCGCCCAGGAAGTGTCCCGAGCACCTAACAAAGTCTAAACAGCCATTCTCCTCTGGTACAATTAATGTTTAAAGTATTTCATGCAAGGAGGAACCTATGCAACCAGAGAGCCCAAACCATTTGTATCCCATGAGAGGCATCTGCCAGCAGCCCTCACCCAGCCTGGCAGAAGGACGTGCATCACCAGGCAGCCAGACACACAAACCATGCTCCCTCCTGTCTGCTGCTCTGCCACGTAACATCGGCAGCCCCTTCACCCTGGGGAGTCTGGGCAGGGCCAAACTCAGGGGTCTCCACACACCTTGGGAACATGTCATAGAATCACAGAATCATCAAGGTTGGAAGAGACCTTCAAGATCATCCAGTCCAACTGCCTGCCTACATCACCACTGAACCACATCACCCAGCACCACATCCAGACGTTTCTTGAACACCTCCAGGGACGGTGACTCTACCACTTCCCTGGGCAACCCATTCCAATACCCAATCACCCTCACAGTGAAGAAATTTTTCCTAATGTCCAATCTGAATCTCCCCTGCTGCAATTTAAAGCTGTTTCCTCTCGTCCTTTCGCCATGGGCACCTGGCTCTCTGCTCTTCACAGCTCTTGTTCTTTGGCACCTATTTTTCCATATGCTTTTTACAGGAGGTCTCTGCTCCTAGCTAAGGGCTGTGGATTCCTCTACTGCTAGGCATGAGCTTGTTTAAAGAACCACAATGCTAACGCTAAGCCCTTTTTGTGGATACAGCCCTCTGCACCCCTACACATGCAATACCTGCTTTTTTTTTTTCTTGGATCTCAAATGTACCGGGATAAAATTCTTGAGGTTTGGTAGGGAGGGGGCAGAAGGAAGGAGATATTTTTCATACAGTTTGAAAAGAAATAAAAAACTCCCCCAACATTCCCAAAGACAACAGGAAAACCAAAAGAAGCTCTCAAATATTCTCTTCAAAAAGAAAACAAGGCAACTCAAAACCAGGATGACACTAAGTATAAATGGACTTTGTTTACAGCTCCTTCTAAAAAAAACCCAACCAACCAAACAACATTTAAAGGGTTTACAACAAAGAAAATTACTCCAGACTCAGCAATAATGGGACTGCGCTGACGTTCCCAGCAGCCACAAAGCGAGCTGGAGTGTGGCCGCAGGAGGACTCACCTCCCTGAGGCACTGCAGCCTCCCTGGGCATGCAACACCCTCCTGTTCTTCCCTCAGTCCCCCAAAATAAAGGATAACACCGCATCCCTGTTACCCTGAAAAACAGCCGTCTTGTGCCACGGCAGAGAGGTGCCTCTGGCCCTGCTCTGCCTGTTGGGAAGAGCTTGGGAAAGCTTGTGACTGGTGAAGGGTGAGCAAAACAAGTCGCAAACGCCACACATCTGATTGCTGTTAAGCAATGCAATACTTGAGTCACTGGAAGCTTTCCCCTCCTCTCGGCTTTGAATGCAAGCTGAGGATCTCTCGCTCCCGGGAGTGCTGAGAGCCTCCAAGGCACAAATGGTGCTAGCTGTGTTTTCTCCGGTATGCACGTGCCTGGACTGTACCCCTGGCCAGATCTGCTCCTGACCATGTGATCCCACCAAGCCCAGCCAGAACCTCAGGCCAGAAGTTCTCCATTTCCTTTTGCTTGACCGAAAGTGCCTCTTGCAGCAGCTGCCCAGTGAGTGGGAAGCAGCACAGGGACCCTCTCCCTGCAGCCACCCTGCTCCCCTCCAGCCCAGTCTGGAGGCACCAGCATCACCCCAGCCAGGGCAGATACTGCACCAGCTCCCGTGGGTTGGTACCTTTATGCTTGTGCACTCACAAGCTGCTATCTCATCGCTTGCTGGAGTGAGGAAAAGAGGTTGTAAGGTGCCTGGAACACCCTCCGGCACACACAGAGAAGGTGGGAAAGCAGCAAGGCAGAGGGGTCGGTCCCCTGGATCCCACCCACCCTGGCTGCCACATCACGCAGCTCCAGAGAAGGCAGCAGCAAATAACCAGCTCATCAGTTTTACCAGGAATAGGCCTGTGGTTGAGGAACAGCTAAAAAACCCACTCCAAAGAAAACAAGCCCAGTGCCGGCTGTAACCGCGGCAGGCAGTTTGTGTGAGCACAATACAGGAGCACACATCTGCAGAAATCCAACCCATGGGTCGTGGGCTGACGGTCCTTCCCTAGCAATACACACCATGAAGCGATGGGAAAAGGTCAGCTCCAGAGCTGAGAGCTGCTCCAGAGACGTGGAGAAGCCAGCTGGCAGGTCTCTAGGTTTTGAGGCTCTCTGTACACTGTCAGACTCATCTTGCTCCTGCTGATTTTGCAGGACAGGGACTCCTGCACAGGTTGTTACAGTGCTCCTCCCCAGGAAAACCCAGGGAAGCAAGCACAGCCCTGGGAAAAGGATGAAAAAAGGGTAAAAGTGCAGCAACCCCAGAAGCCCCAGGGCAGGGAGGCGCAGAGAGGCATCAGAAGATGGTCTGCAGAAACAGAGGCACACCAGTGACAAGGCAGGGCAGGGTTCCTGGGAGAGCACCTTTCTCCCTGGCCTCAGCAGAGAAACACACTCCCCAGCAGGCAAGGAATTGTGGAAGGGAGGTTGTCAGCATGGGGAGACTCCCACAAATCATCTCAGCAGGAAGAGTTTCCATCCAAGCCCCAAACAAGACCGCTCACATCACATTTCCAGAAGGGGGGACTTGCCCAGCCATCCAAGATTCCAGGGAGAGGGGGAGATGGGGCAGGCGAGCGGCAGACAGACACACAGCCCTGCAGAGCACAGCTATCCCTGCTGAGCCAGTCTGGCTCTCAGCAATGCACTCAGACAGGTTGGAGAGAAAAACAAAGGGAAAAAAGAAACAGTAACCCTATTGTTTCTTCCCTTCCAAGATTATTTTAAAAGACTTGTGACAGAATCCTAAAAAAAATAAAAAATAAAATTGGAGCTGATGCAGTCTAAAGCATTTTGCTGTGCTTTTATTATGCAGGAAGCTGCTGTCTCACACTTTTCACCAATTTGCTTTTTACCCCTTTGCAGTAATGCTGGACAGGAGGGCGATCACATGGCTGCTGAGCCCTGGCTCCCTAAGCCAGGACTGGGGCACAGATACTGCAGACGTAACCGACCCACAGCGGGGCTCCCCCAGCACCACGTCAGGGTAGGGCACGTTTACCCACCTTTATCTCCACCACCAATTTATCTTATCAATTAGCTGTTTTTCTTACTAACCCAGAAATGCCTGTGCAGTGAGTCTTTCTGGAGTGAGCCGTGGCTGAAGGTCTCCACATGGCACGGAGGACACTGTCCCCATGGCCGAGCTGTCCATTAACAGGGCAGGCGATAACACTGGCGGGGCCACCCGGGGAGAGGAGCCTTTCCAAAGCAGCTTTGTATCAACAGCTAACACATTGGCAGACAGCTCCTTCATGAACAGGAAACTCCGTTAGATAATAGCCTAATTGAATCAATTAAGAATGCTGAGGGCTGCAGGGAATCCAAGGGAGAGGGGAATGTATGTGCTCAGCAGTATTCCCGAGAAGCAGAACGTTCAGGAAGGGCTTTGCCCAAATAAGAGCTGATGGTGTAGTGCCAGAGGGATCACCACGCAGACGGTGTAATGCCAGAGGAATACGGCTGCTGCAGGAGCAGGGCCCCAGGTCTAAGCCTCTGAGCAGGCTCTACCACTTCCCGGCCAGAACCACACTCTGAGAAGTCTCTGCAAAAAAACCTCTCCAGCCCAGCACCAGTAGGCAATAAGGTGTCATCACTTTGCTGCTCTTCATCTGCCTTCCACAATAAAGTGGAAAAAATTTCCCCTCTAAAATAGAAAGGTGGGGGGAAAAAACCCACAACTATTTTTCATTTAAATCTGGTCTGATGGAAAGAAAAACGTCAGGGGGAAATGGTAAACACAGAGGTCCTGTGTTACCCTGATAACGATGAACCAGAAGGGCAGGGGATTACTCCTCAAGCAAGTCCTCTGCAGGCAGGGCATTGAGGGATTTGCTTGTCAAGCTGCTCCAAAGCCCAGGCTCTCCATCACTGAGTGTTAGGGCTTGCGTGGCATGTGCCATGACTGCAGAAGACAAAGTCTTTGCTAATTTATGAAAGGCAGTTCATGTCACCAAACAACAAGATATACCAGGACAGGCTGGGGGGTGATGAAACACCGGGGTGAGGAGATCAAACTCTTCCACTCTTGCACAACAGCAGGAGCTGCTGTCAGAGCCAGGCTGTGAGCCGTAAATGCAGGCAAGGAGTTCCCCCTTCTCTTACCGACAGGATTTGCTTTGGCTGCCTGATGGAGGTTCAGCTTAAAACCACATTCCTCCTTCTTGGTGAGCAAGACCTGACCTAATCCATGCCTCCACCAGACGTGTCCGTCATCCTGAGCAGAGAAGTCAACTTTTGACACCACCCGAAGGGGGAAAAAAAAAAATAGAGTTCAACAAAAGGCTTCAGAGTCCGTCTGAGTGTGCGGCGGCAGAATCACAGGAGACTCTTTGTGAGAGCAACAGCCTCCCCGCTGAGAAGGCAGCAGCTTGCCATGGGGGAAAGATGGGTCTGAGCCAAGCCTGCTCTCATCCCACACTCCCAAACTCCCTGCCAGCCCCGTCTCTCATGAGGGGAGAATGCCAGAGGCAGCCGGGCACACCACACTCCCCGCTGTCCCCATGGAGGCCAACTCCAGCTGGGAATGTTCAGATGCACCGCTCACCCTGACCTCCATGCACTGAGCAGGGCATTAGTCAGGTCTCCTCCTAGGGGAAGAAGTCTTCCTTCAAATTGGATCTGCTGAGGGTCAGCATCCCACTGATCTTCAATTGTAATGGTAAAGGGAAACGGGTCCAGCAACCGCCTGCTGTCACAGAAGCACCCCAGCCCCACGGGGACATAACAAGGGACATGGCTGTGTGCTGAGAAACAGAGACTTCGCAGACATGCTCCTGCAGATCAAAGCACCCTTGTGCCCTGGAGCCAGCTGGTTCAGGGAACATCTGCCAAGCAGATAGTCTGGGAAAGAGAATGACATCTGGCAGCGGCTCACAGGCTACTGATGTTTAGTCTCTCTCTGATCCTAGGAGAGGCACCTTCTCTGCATCCACGTGGACTGTCTATGAGGAAACGGGGTGAAAACACAACAGTCCAGATGACCAAAGGACCAAAATGGAGCAAGCTCAGATCCCAGGAGTGGCAATCCCGAGCTCAGGAAGTCAAGCCTGGGGAAGGAATCACTCTACTGCTGTGGCACCACATAATGCCCGTTCAATGGCCAAAGCAAGTTGGTTGTTCAAAGGCAGTAATGGGAGCTGAAGGGCAGCACAATCGAGCAGCTTCATGATGACCACAGTTTCTCCCCAGTCCCTGCTTTGCTGGTGCAAGGGAAGGAGTTCAAGGGCATTTTACATATCACCAGGCAGAGGCAAGCCTGACCTCCTCATCAGCGCTAGGAAATGGCATCACAGAGGCTGGATTGTGAGAACCTGATGGAAAACTTTAAGCATTGCTCAGCAATAGACAAAAAAGAATTAACTGAGGTCAGAGAAAAAAAGGGCTGCACAAATTGGCAGCAGCTGCCACTGCAAGAGAAATTTCCTATGAAATCACAGGAAGCATTAAACAGAAGGAGGCATTGGTGCCTGAGAATAGCTCAATAGCATGGAGGGGGCAGTGGACACAGGGCAGGACACATCCCTCTGCTTGTGCTGCCACCCCCAGCCCCAGCAGCCCCAGGACCAAGCCACCACCAGGCCTATGCTACTTCGGGTTCTTGCCCATAAACCACACGGACCAAACCCGGGGACCTGGAGGATCTGCCAGCACATGGAGGCTCGGAGGATGTAGCAGCTTCACAGCCACAGGTTTGGTGCAAGTGCAATGGATGGCATTAGGCCAGGTAGGCAGGTCCCTGACTGCACAGATGAGCACTGAAAGCTGCAGCACTCCACCCAGGCACCAGGAGCAGAGCCTTAACTCCACCAAACCACCCATGTGGCATCCACAATTCCCCACGGTGATGCAGTCACAGGAAATCACTCTTACTGGTAGACGCTTGGGAACAGAGTAGCAATACCCGGGGATGACTCTGGTCTGCGCTGCTTCCTCATCCCCATCCTGTCCATGTGCAGGTCCCTCCAGAACAGCTGGGGTTGTGTCACACAGGAAAGTCCTCCTAGAAGGAGCCTCAGCACTGGAGCAGGGACGAGCTGTGCCCCCTGCCCCAGCAATGGGGGCCAAAGACCACAGAACCACCACCACAACCATTGCTGCAGCTGTCACAGCAGCAGCAGCTGTAGGGAAGGTTGCAAAGATGGTTCATGTTCACCCACATTGTTCTTTCTAGCATCCCGAAGCAGGTCTCTGAAGACCGGGAAGTCATGGGAAATAATATCTGCTGTGGAAATGGAAACAACAGTTGAGAAATACCAACACATTTGCCCTGCTTCACATGTTGAGCAGCTGAGGTGCAGCCAGGGGCAGGGCTGTGCTCAAACACTCCAACCAGAGCGAGTTTCACTTCTAACACAGTGCTTCACACCAAGAGGCAACCTTCAGCCAACTGCTTCAGCAACAGGTCACAGAGAGCCTTTATAAGCACACCACCCCACTCCGGGCCGCACGCTTGCCAAAACCTTGGCATCACTTGCCTCCAGCTTCTCCTCCAAATAGCTCATGATCTGATTTCTCTTTGACACCTCCAGGTGAGGAGAAGCAGATCAGTGTGCATTCCTTCCCTGAAATAAATGCAAAGTTTTAAATCTGTGGCAGGCCCAAACATGATGAGACAAAGGAGGAAGCATTTGAGCTACAGGTAGGGCTGCAAAAGCTGCAGTCCTACCACTTGGGAGAGTGCTGCTGGTCAGAAACACCCACCTCATGACCCTTCTCTTGCATCAGACTTCTTGCTAACCATCTATTTTCCCTGCTATTCCTTCCCTAAACACAAACCCCATCTTCCACATGAGCACAGTCAGCAGAAAGGCCAGTGTGGAGAGATTTTTGTCTCAAAACAATGAAGAACTTCATTCTGCTTGGGTTCATGCTGGTGTCCAGCAAGAGCAGCTCCACAGCAGCCAGTGCAGTTACATAGGTGAAAAAAAAAAGACTGCAAACCCCTGAAGTTTAACTGACAAACCCAGGGTCTCCATATGAAACAGATATGCCTTAGTACTTAACATGAGCATACTCCTTTCCACCCTCACTTGCCTGACAATAGAACTCTCCATCTAGCAGAGACAGAAGCTGATGGAACCCTGGAGCCCCAGGCAGACAGCCCCACGGACAGCATGAGCCCAGCTCCTGCATGAACCCACCAGCCTCCCCACCCCACCTCACAGAATCACAGAATGTTAGGAGTTGGAAAGGACCTCGAAAGATCACCTAGTCCAACCCCAGGCTGGGGAGGAAGCCTCTGCTACCAGTGCAAACCCAGAGTCGCTGTGGGGAAGCACCGGGGCAGGCACAGGAGCCTGGCACTACCATCACCTGCACCATGGCAGGAGAGGACCCGGAGCACTGCTGAGTTCAGACAGTCCTTGCCAGAGGGCTGGAGCTTGCCAAGAAAACTCCACTTATTGCAAAAACAGGACACTGCAATTAAGTGGTGTCTGATGGAGGAGAGTGGCCTCCTCATGGAGGAGTTAATGCACTCCACAGGGAAGGGCTGTGCCAGGGCCAAGCAGCAGAGCTGGGCTATGGGGAGCCCCATGGGGAGCCTTCAGGACTGCATAAAACAAGATTCACTGCAGGGTTGTGCAGGGGGAGCACCGTCCTTTCCCAGGGCTCGGAGCCAGCAAATCCAGAGGCACTGCAGAGGCCCCAGCAGCAGCAAAGTGCAGCAGCCCTGCTGCACTGAAACATGAGAATGCAGATTCCACACAAATCCAACCCAAACCACACACTTTGAACTGCACCTGCTTTTTTAGGATCCAACCAGGACAGAGGGAGAGCGAGCAACACCAAGGTTTTCCAGCTTAACCAAACCCCTACAGAGTATGAACCTTGACAGCCTCCTGATCCTGGAGCTCTGCTCCAAGCAGAATCTCATCACAGAGATAACGAGAGAGAAAACCTGAAAAGCTTCTGGTCAAATATACTGACTGCTAACAAACCACCGTGGGTTTAGGGCTTAAAGCAGGCACCTGTTGGCAGGTGGAAAGCAGTCGCCCCTCAAACAGAAACCTCAGAGCTCCCTTGGAACTTTCCAACTTTCCTGGAGGTGGATGGAGGGCTGGGAGGGGGAGAGGAAGGGAACTGGAAAATGCTGATTTGCCAAGAAGAAAGATCAGCAGACAAATATCCATTTCAATTAACATTTCAACCTAACTGCTAAATGTAAAAGGATTTTTTTTTTATGTTTTAAGTAACTCATTAAGGGGAAAGCTTTTTTAAAAAAATTAATAGTGAAAAACCAAGAGAACCTTTTACACACAATGAACTGAGTTTCTTTCTCTACTAAAATTTAAACACTAACTTTCATTCCAACCCAGGATGAGGAAACCTCACCGTTTTGAAGAGCTGCACAGCCTCCTGGCTGGCTTGGCCAAACACAAAGCCTTCGGTGGCTATTTCATCAGCCATTTTCAGCATGTATGCACACAGTTAAAAAATATGGGATCACAACTTTCTGTTGACTGAGATTGGGTGAGAACTCCAGGATTTTGGGTCCCCACCAGAGATGCTGGTAGTTTCCACACCCCAGTCCTCCCTGGGGCAGGAGAAGGGCAATGCCTGCCTGTAGAGCCGTTACCGACAGCAGAAATTCTCAGATAGAGAGGAAGACCTAGAACATAATTTTCTAAAAACCAACATTTCCTCCATTTTTCAGCAATATTTTTTCCTTTAAAAACCCACTCAAAAAAAAAACCCCTCCTAAAAAAAGGCAGCTGTGCTCTGCAAGGCTGGACACCTCAGCCAGCCCCCACTGATGGCACTGGGACCAAGCTGTCCACCCACCCAAGAGTGAAGTTGTACAATACAGTTAAACCAATTGATCTTTCACCAGCAGCACAAGCCAGGGAGAGGCCTCACCTCCACCCTCCTCCTCCTCCTCATTCCTGGCCCTCCCAGAGCCACTCCAATCCCACAGGGACATGGGCTGGTTAGCTGCCAGCTTGGAGGGGGGGGGAGGTCAGCCTCAGAGGGGTCCCAAACCGCTGGCCGAGAGAGGCATTTCTCTAAGTCTGCTACAAAAAGTATCTTCTTCCTCTCCAAAAAGGTCAAATATCAGCTCACAGTTCATGGTAAACCACCAGCCAGTCAAGTTTACAGAGGAAAACAAGAGCACAAGGAATTCTCCATGAGGTGCACAACATCACCTTGCATATTAAAATATAACTGGTTTGGCTAATTTAATATGGTATCAGCACTGAAAAATGGCATTCAAATGAAAGCTTTTTCTTTCCCAAACTCTAAATATTCTATCGAAAGCAGTATTAAAACAATAAATCCACCAACCTTAATTACACCTCCCAAACATAATCTCCAAAATCTAATTACCATGCTGCCAGGTAAAGACAGCCATAAACATCGTTTGTAATTCACTGCTCAGTGACTCACCCTCACTGCAACTGCCTCAAGATATGGCAAGGCAGAAAGGCTCAGGGAGGTGGAATTAAGACATGGAGAACACTGGCTCTCCTCCTGCTGCCAGATCACAAAGGAGACCATTTTTCACATAGGTTATTGCTCGTGTTGCAATCCTAGACAACACTAGAATATAAAAGTTACCATACAACAGGGTGCAGAGCAGCATCTTGCAGCCTGGGGACATGTGGGTGCCACAAGGTGATGGACAGACAAGCAGAAGGGGTGCCATGCATCCAGCAGCATCTCAACAGCCCTGCAGCAGTGGAGAAGCAAAGCCTCAGCCACTGGCAGGAAAACCACAGAGCCACCACGGCACTGCAGAGGGGACAGGCTGGCTGCCAGAGCCCTACAGCATCCTCCCACTCGCACCACACGATGCTTTCCCCTCTCCATTTTCTGGTTAACGAGGTTCCCCCTCCCTGCTGCCGGCTGGCTGGAAGGCATGAATCACGGAGGAAGGGTAGATCCTGCACACCCATCCTTCTCTCCACACAAGGTCTCCCCTGCTCCAGCCAACAGAGTGGCCTTGCTGCAGCTGGCATGGACCTGCCTTCTTTGTCCATCCTGCAGGATGTCTGCCACGTGCCCACGAAAAGTCTGTTCTGGATCCCAGGGATGGGAACGAAGAGCCAGGCAAGCATGTATCTCACAGCAGAGAGCACAAAGGAGAAGGAGAAAAAAACACACAAGGAAAGTAAGAGGAAAGGAGCATCACTTCTCAGATAGAGCAGAATGCTGGGGAGGGAGAGAAATCAGTTCAATTCTTCATTTGTCATCAGGCCCACCAGGACCCCAGGGGAGGCCATTGCAGAGGTCCACACCTATGCAAGGGGACTCCAAGACTGGAAGATGTCCTTCTCCGAAAGTGCTTTCCACAGCCAGCATGGGAGCAGTGATTTACAGCACCACGGTCAATCTGTGACAGCCTGATGTAACCGAATGAAAGGCACAGAAAAGATGGCAGAAATCAAGACCTCAGAAAAACATGGTGTCCCTTCAGCTTTATCACTTCCCTCGGAAGGGCAGGACAAGCCCAGAACCACCATCTCTGTCTCTCCCAGCTCTTCTTTCCATCTCCCACTCATCATAAAACTGCACAGATGCTTCCACTTCTTAGATGCCTATGATATGCATGTGGTGCATGCTATGGCCCATACTGTATCATATGGATGTAGCGATATCCTGGCCATTTTACTAAAAATCCAGCCTTTTGAGATACAGACTCCTTTGCACTGATTTACTGCTATCAATCCTCAGTGCCTCCCCAGTCAGCAGCAGTCAGCTTCAAACTGGCTCATTTTGGATCCAGGGCTGCTGCCACATAATATAAATTGCAGGTCTTTCCACCAGAAAACTGAGCTGCATTGGATTAATTAAGAGCACAGCAGAGACACCAGGGCTCGTATCAGCCCAGATCCACACGAACCTGATCAAAACCCTCTGTCACAACCAGCTCCAGGCAGGCATCTGCCGTGGGGCCCTGGGTACCTCCCCAGGGATGGACCCAGCAGGCAGCAAAGGGGCTGGCAGTGAGCTCCTGCCTTCCTGGGGATCCTGCTCAGCCCTCCCAGGAACAGGGCAGCTGAATTTTCAAGGCTTTTTCATTAAGTATTCAGGAAGTGGAAGAGCAATAGTTCATTCCTGAGCCAGGGAGAGGGGCGTAACCACTCACCTTGTGTTACAGGATAACTTCTAAACACCACGTAAACAAAAGATGCAACAAATAGAACCACACCAAATTATCATCTAGAGGACATAACTCCATCCCTGAGGAGTCTCAACTGTTTTAACCACCCCATCTTTCTGCCCACCCCGTCCTCAGGATCTGCTCAGCACAGGTTTCCCCTGGATCGTACCCACCAAGCGATGCTTTGCGTGGGATGTACTTCCCCCACGGCTGGGAAGCAAAGGCTGCAAACACCATCTCCTCCTTCCCCCAGCTGCTCTGCCAGATTTCCAGAGGAAAGGAGACCAGGGAGTGCCAACACGGATGAATGAACAGAGCATGGGCTCAGGAGTTGGGGCCACCTTCACCACGGGGCCACCACGGCAGCACCAAGTGATGAGCCTGGGAACAAGGGACTATCTGATGGGAGCAGCTGGAGATGAGAGCCAGGAGGTGAGTGGGAACCCTGAGGGCTCACAGCAAACAGCAAAATTGCTCTGCAGGCAAGAGGAAGGACTGCAGAAACCTGGCGAGGGTGCAGACACAGCCTGAGGAGCTGCAGGCTCAGAGCAAAGGGAAAGGGCAAACATTGGCTACCAGCTTGGAACAAACCAAAAATCATCAAGCACTGTTACGAACAGCTGCTCAAGAAAGGCTTTAGCCATGAGAATTGAAAACCATTTCCACCTCGGGCACAGGCACTGCCCGGTGCCACTGTGCTCTCCCCAGGTGTACGCTGGCCCTGGGAACTCTCATCAAACACTGACTCTTGGGGAGGACACGCTGCCGTTCCCCAGAGGCAGGCAGGGCTTTCAGCAGCTCACAGCCCCGCTCGGCTGCCAGGCACGGAGCACAGCAGCTAGTCAGGGTGCCAGCGAGAGCCAATTATAACTCCACTGACCTGCCTTGGCACTAGCATGCACGGGAATGCACTGGCTCCCGGCTGCCAAACGCTGGAAAGCTATAAATGGGAGACATTTGGAGAGAGAAAAAATTAAGGAGCCAACTTTTAACTAGGCTGAAGTGCATTGGACTGTGCATGTTCTTTGTGGAGGCAGAGGAGGAGAATGATGAAGATCTTTGATGCACTGCTGGAAAAATACTGCTGCTGCTTCTACAGAGACAGAGGCGGTCCTTACTTAATGGAGAGGGTTCCTTCTCTTGAGTTAGATTATGGTAGTTCACCTCTTCTATACTTCTGCATACTGTGCTTAAGTTCATAGCTCTCAGTGCACTCTGGGCAGAGGAACATACTTGTTGGTGCTTTGTAGCAGGAACCACACCATAGGAAGCTGTGAGTTTTTTCTTGTTCTTGGTCACGCAAGGGCCTGTTTTTCATGATCCAGCTGTCTAAGAGCAAGATCCTGGTGATTTATTTTTGTGGAGGGGTGAAACCATGAGGTACATTGCACGCACAACTGTGCAGAATTTTGCAGAACTCCACAAACCCTGGAGAAAAAAAGAAATCCCCAAAGTGTTGAAATAGATTCCTGTTACGAAATAGCTATTGAAAGAGCCCTGTTTACAATCCCTGGACACAAAAAGACATCCATCTCCCACAGCCACAGCACGGCTGAGCTGCCTTCGGGCTTTTTCATCAAAGAGGCTGCCAGGACCAGGCATGACCCAGAAGAGGAGTGAAATCCAAGTGTTGCCCTGGTTTGCGTTCCCACCTGAAGGAGCTTTATGCTGTTTGGGACACATTACTCAGCACGCCTGCCCCTTGCTTTCCTTATCTGGAGAGTTAAGATAACACTTACTTCACCTTTGTGAACTGTGTGCCCTGCCAGGAGCCCAGCTTAAAGAGCAGAGGAGGAGGAGAAGTGCAGGCAGAGGAAGGCGAGCACAGGGCTCGCAGTACTGTAAGCAAAGCATGAGGCTCATTTTTCAAGACTCCAACTGTCTGAAACAGGCTGATGAGAACAATTCCTCTCCATGTGCCAGCTCATGTCTTGTGAGCCCATTTTACTGCAGTGTTTTATTTCAAAACAGTCTGAATTACTCAGATACTTACTTTTCCCTTTTTCTTCTTTGTGTATGTGGCTGCACGTACACAACAGGTGAAGAACCCCCTCCAGAAGGGCTAATCTGTCTTCCACGTTGAGACGACATGCACAGACTATCGTCTTTTGCCAATTTTCTCATAAAGTAGGCACCACTTCAACAGCCTTCTTTTTTTGGTGTTACACACAAAGTGTTGGCCCAAGGGCTGCAGGACTCTCTCCAAGATGACATCGCTCCAGGTGGGTCAAAGCTGAAAGTTTCCAGCTAAGAACCTGAAGGATTTGTTAAACATATGGACAAGTGAGAGGACTGGGAAACAGTCAATGCACATGCAGAAAAGAGTGGAGGAAAGAGCCAGGACCATTTTTAAAGTTGCCTAAAATTCTCCATTTTTCTGTCTCTGAATCGCGCAGCCAGCACATTTACTCCAGCCTATGTCATGTCTCCATCCCTTGGCTCAAAATTAAACCTCTGTGCAGAGAAGCAGCATCACCCTCTCCTACAGCCTTCAGCTGGGACAAGGACTGAAGGAAAAGTTTCTGACTGCAAGGGGAAAAGCCCTGGGGTAACCTGTCCCTAAGGAGGGCACCCCTGAATGGCAATTTGATTTTTAAGGGCTTGCACTGGCTGCCAGATGAGAAGCTACTGCTGTGGTGGCGAGAAGGCAGGACATGGCAGGAATGGCAAAGCCTGCTCCAAGAGGCAGATTTGAGATCTGGCCCCCTCGCAAGCAGCTCACTTCATGACCAATGAGATCTGCTCCCAGCTGCGGAGACACAAACCTTGCTGTTCAGGACACAAGACAGAACAGGACTGAGAAGAGCCAGTCAGACTCCTGGTCAAAGAGAGGGTGGCTGCAGCCAAAGGGCAGAGGCCGCTGAGGACATGGAGCAGAGAAAGCAAAGGGGTCTGATAATAGCAGGAAAGGTGTAGAAGGGTCAGGTTTGGGTGTAAGGACATTTTAGGAGCTCAGCAAGACAACAATGGCTCTTGGTCACATGAAGACTTGAAATCACTACCATTGTGTCTGATGAGCTCATAATTACAGAGTGAGGAAAAAATGTTTCTTTTTGGGGGTTTTCATAAAAAACACAAAATACAAGCCAGTATCTGTTCTCTAACCAACAGTGTCATTCCTTACAGCCAATGGTTTCAAGAGGATCCTTCCAAGAGACTTGTTAACCTCCTTCCAAGCGATGCATCTGATGTGATCCAGTGGAGCCCTGCAGTCAGTGCACAGCCTTTCCTCCACCAGCAGGCTGGAAGCATCTCTCAGGCATGCAAGACCCCCGTCCTCCACCTCTGTCCACCAGTGACAGCCACTCACATATCTGATGACCAACTTCCATGCCAACTAACATTTCCAGTGTACCTGCCAGCTCCAATTAGCCTCCAGAATACAACTGGCATCCTTGCAAGCATCAATCACATAAAGGAACAGCATCCATCTGCTCCCAATAGCTCACATCTGGCATACTGAGTGTTATGAAAGAACTCCAATCCTATTTGAAAGAAACTATTCCTCCAGCCAAGAGATTCATGCAGAACTGAGTTTAGTATTTGTAGTTACAAATTTAATACAAATCATACAGTTATCTGAGGTTTCAAACTTTAGAATTACAATTTCATCTTGCTTTTTAATCCCTAAAAAGTTGCTTTTCTGCAAATCACTGTGTAACAGAAAACATTTATGGAGAAAGCAAGGAAGAGAGACATTAGGAACCAGAGCACAGAGGTTCCACACAGCAACAACACCCCTGAGCACTGCTCAGGTCGCTGAAGGTTTCCTTCTGCAATGAGCAGTGTATAGGAGGTGGGGGCACTCCTTGCTTTACACATTCCCTTCCCAATTTCATCGCCTGGCATGGTACACAGAGCCTTCCTGTGGTGACCCCAGAGCAGGAAAGGGCATGACCTGCACCATTCCCAAGCGATGAGGGCCATCACTTCATCTGCTGGAAATGCTGGACTGGGACCAGGAGGAAGTAGCCTGTGCTGGGACCCATGGGCTGAATTGTGGAACGAGCATTGGTCACCAGCTAGGGAGGAGGGGTCAATCTCCTGTGTGACAATGGATAGCCCATGGTGTGGTCAACAGAATGAAAACAGGTAATTAGGCAGAAAGAGGAGGTCTTGCCACCCTTCGAAGAGAAAAGCAGGGTGATGCTTGGAAAGGATGCTACAGCAACGAGCTGTAAGCTAGGACTTTTGCAGAAGGCGGCCAGTCTTGGGTATCAATGACAGCCAGAGGGAAGAGTTCTGGAAGTTCACAGTGTTCAGACAAAACCTTGAATGCTCTCGGCTGATAACAGCCTGTGGCATTACTGTGACCAGCAAGGAGGCTTTTGACCTTCCCCATTCCAGCAGGGGGAACACAGCTGATCTGACATCTCTGCATCCAACTGAGGCAGAGACCAGCACTGGGCAAACTCCAGGCTTCACCCCTGTTCCAGCTGAGCTGGTTATTTGTGTTTTGAGCGTCACTCCTGCCTGGCTAGGGAGGGAAGGACACTTTGCCCTCTGGTTGCAGTGGGAGCAGGCTAGCCAGTGAGGCTGTCAGTAGTAAGCGTGCATGTGTTTTACTTGGCCCTACTCCTAAAATAATTGTTTGGCCACAATGGAAGGTGACAAGCCATTCAGTTGTGACCCCACAGGGAATATAAAGAGAAAATCCCCAACCACTTACATGACCTGCTCTGAACTACAGCATCACACCAGCCTGGGGGTCAGCCTCCACCAGCCCTCACTCCTGCCCCAAGAAGTTCTTCTCCTCTCTCCTACTTGAATCAAATGGCTTCCTTGTCCTCCTGCTTGAGCTTAGAAAGAGGGTCACTGAGAGCAAAAGAGGGTGCACCAACCTTCACCCGAACGTGGCTAGAGCTGCTGTTGAAAACACAAAACCCTGCTCAGCTTCCGGTGGGAGCATGGAAAGTGCAGCCAGAATCACTGGGAACACAGATATTAAATTAACAAATATCTCTACCCAAACATTCATGTACTGCGATTGCTCAAGGCCGTACACATGAATAAGTTTGGCTGGATTTTCACTGCATAACATGAAAGACAGATTCTTGACACAGGGATCACCTGCGGCTCAAGTTTCCAATACGTCCTCCAACACATCAAAAGGATCATCAGAACTGGACCAGGGAAAAATATTTTGCCCTCTTAGTATGTTTTCAGAAGGAGCTGAACCATTTTAGCCAATCAGGTATTTTGTGGGGTTTTGGGGTTGGTTTTTTTAATAACCGGAGGCATGAATAATTTCCAGCATGGAAAATTTCTGCTTGAAGAGCTAAAATTGGCACAGAATCATCCAACAGTCATATAACATAGGCCTCCAGCAATGGCAACAGTCAGTGCTACCAAGCCTACCTAGAGCATTTTTTTCCACTGTGCTAAGAGGATCTGTTTCACTCCTCGCCTTTCAATCCAATTTCCACTGTACTGTACCACAAGTTTAAAATAAGGACACCAGGAAGCATGTGCGATAAGGGGGAAGGAAGGGAAAAACCACAATTTCATTCATTCTTTCAACAGAGCCAAAAAAGAGTGGTTACTTTTTTTCTTTTTTCTTATTTTTTTTTTTTTTTGCTTTTTTAAGAAAAAGCTGCAGGGAACAGGGAAGGGGAGAGAGGTTTGGTTTAAACTTTCCTGCACTGTGATATATTTATAAAGTATCTCTGACTCTAAAGGTGCTCCAGGGTGTTTTGCAGAGCCAGTTTGAGTCTCTGGCTCCAGACAGCCCCCAGTGATGATGCTTTCCTTCTAGGAGTGTGCACAGCTCCAGCCAAGATGGAAGGGGAGGAAGAGAGGAAGGATGGCCACTATTTCCCTGAATGTCCTTCCCCACGAGGTGCAAGGCAGCTCAGGGAAACAGCACAGCTGGAGGCACCAGTTTATCACGTATAAACCCCAAAAGACTGTGCCTTCCTTGAAGCAAATGACTGTGAGCTTGGCCATCAACTTGGAGCACCAGCAAAGATGAGATGCTGCAGAGAAGGAAGCGCTGAGCTCCATTTCCTTCCAGCCCTGGCTGCTGCCCAACAGCTGTTCCCTGCTTATTTACTTTAATATTTCCTTGGTTACAGAAGCAGCTGCACACAGCTTAACCCCTGCCTGCACCAGCAGCCGCCTGTGCCACCCTACCTTACCTTGCCCGGCACAATGCTGTGGGACAGCAGCATGGGACAGGGTAAGGACACCCATGGTCTTGCAGAAGCCAGGCGGTTGGCCAGGGCTTACCCAATGTGGTACCTCATGGCCGCATCCACAGCTCTGCAGAAGGTGCCTTGCCAGGGGACTGGGCACCATTGACATGAACACAATGGCAGACTTTGCAGGCTGACCTGAAGCCAGCTGATCAGCTGAACCTGGAAAAGCCATCTGGATTCCCAGGGGCTTGCTTCGCTGGGCAGGCCCAGATGTGCTGTAATTTTAGCAGTGTATTTGTGACTGGATGCAGCGATTTCAGGAAAGGCATCCTCATTCCTGGGCAACCACAGCACCCTTTCAAACAAAGTCTGTAGTGATGTTCAGCTTCACGTGAGCGGGTCACTGGAGGCAGAGGGTGCCCAGCTCCTCTCCAAGTCCCGTACGGAGGCCAGGAGGGACGTGCCAGTGACTCTTCTGGCAGCTGCTGCTGGTCCATAGATCACTTCATGCATTTTCCTTTCCCATCTGCACAGAGCCTACTCCAGCAGCTCAGTTTGTGTTTTGGCTCATAAAGCTCAGTCAGACCCCTTGGCTCATCTCCACCAAGGAGGGGGTGGAAAACACTCTTTGCCTGCTCACCCAGAACACTGGCTTCAGTTTTCTGCAATCCAGCCTGTCCCAATTGCCTTTCCAGCCTCTTCCCTCCCTCCCGGCTCCATTTTCTTGCTGGCTCCCCCCTGCACCAGGAGGTAATTGCTAAAGCAGCTGCTGTCAGCTGCCCTCCAGGCTGGCAGCACACCCCAACAGGCGTTCTGCTCCCTGAAACACCAGCCAGGAGGACACGGACCCAGGGAATCAGTGCTTTCCAGCAGGAGCCCTCTCTTGCTGTGACAGCAGCTGGGAAAGGCATGGTATTAGCTCCACAGAAATGGAATTTGGGCCTAACTTTAACAAAATCGCCCCCCAAAGCAAACAAAACAGCCCAACAAAAACCCCACCGCTCACACAGATTTCTGTTGCAGGAATTGAAACACACTTCTGCAGTCCAGACAGCAGAACTTCAACACTGGGACCTGCAAAAGCCCCAGGGTGTCCCCACCAACATGCAAGAGGTGCTGGAGCAAAGAGCCCAGCTTTTGTGGTCACCTCATTCTTGTCTTTTTCAAGGATTTCCAACATTTTCTGGTAGATTACAGAAGGCATGCTTAGCCCAAGGCAGAAACCACACTTCTCAATGACCGTGGCTTTTAACCCTCCAAAGTCAAAAACCCAAGAAGCAGTGAAATGTTTACCTGTAGGTCAAAGAACTTGCTGTACCGTCGGTATATGACCTCTGTGGAGCCATTGGACCAGGTGACTTTGATAATATACACCTGTAGGGAACAGAGGGAAAACAAATAAATCAGAGAGGGCTGACCCAACAACCCACACCACAACCCAAACACTGCTAAAGCTGCCAACACAGCCCCCACGGCTGGGCACCAATCAGGAAAGCTCATGGGACCATTTAAAGTCATTTCAGCATTACTAGAAAATATGTAAGGTTAAATTATTAAGCTCCCCTGCTGTAACGTAGCTGTCTACTAAATGCATATTGATAGTTGTGAACCAGGACAGCTCCCTGACCCTAAGTATGGGCATACATCGATGTGAAAGGCCACCTCTATGGAAAAAGACAGTTAAAGTCTTCTCAGACACAGACACCTTATGAGTCAATAACAATGCCTTGGCAATATCAGCTGTGGCTGCAGGACCAAGTGTGATGCTAAGACACCAGAACTGTGGCCCACAGTGTGTCACACCACTGCCAGCTTGGGTCCTGGGGCTGGGCCTTGCAAGAACTCCAACCCACAAGGTACTAAACTCCATCTGTTCTTCCATACCTTCCATAAGCAGCTCTGAGGTTTTGTTTAGTTCAGCTTGCTGGGGTGCAAATTACCCTCCTGTTCCTTAAAATGATACACAACTGATCTTTGTAATTGTAGGTTATTCACAGACCATATGACCAGGCTTTTACTCGTGATGAACGCAAAAAACCACAACCCACCCCAGTTTTTTTATTATTCTGTGAAAGACAACAAGAAAATAACAGAATTGGGCAATTACTTATCTAATGTCCTCGCTTGTTGCTCACCGAAACCAAAGATGACCCTTGACAAGATGCCAGCACAACACAAGTGATGCAAACGTCAGCCTTCACTAATTGATAACAGATTGACTAAGCTTAACAAGGGCACGTTCATTTTTAATTCTAACTCCCATGTCCTGCTTATTTCTACCATCAATTCCCTGAAGCAGGAACAACACCTTTAGGAGCCCAGACAAATGAACCTGCTAGAACTCCAGTTAACACAACGAAGTGTGAAGGCTCTCAGGATGCTGATGTTTCAGTATTTAAAACAGAATCCTGAAATTTCACAAGGTTTCCCACAGAGATGCACATTTTTCCAGATGCTGCAATGTGGCCAACATCCCAGCCCAATATCAAATCTCAAACACCAGGAGACCCAAACAGATAGCACAATGCTAAATTACTTGAGCTCCTCAAACGTACTTGAACACCGTACTAAAAACCTAATTGAAAAGTCACTCTGCTCCTCAGAGGGCTGACGCAGCATGACCTACCAAGGTAAGGAGACTCCTGAGGAACCACAAACCCTTCACAGCAGAATCACTTCCAAATTAAGACAGAAAAAGAAGCAGAGAGATGAAACAAGTTCTTACTGATAGAATAAAGAA
This sequence comes from Aegotheles bennettii, assembly GCA_013398125.1. Lineage (NCBI taxonomy): Eukaryota > Metazoa > Chordata > Aves > Caprimulgiformes > Aegothelidae > Aegotheles > Aegotheles bennettii. Next base: position 1,979,619 of record VZRW01010697.1, on the reverse strand, counting down.
GTACAGTGCTTTCAAAGTAGTTCAGTTACAGCTCTTCTTAAACCAGATGATCAGCCCACACACAGCTGCAACTGCTCTGCTGACCTGCCATGAGATGGCTGGGTGTCACAGGCACCACCACCCTCTCCCAGACAAAACCTGAACCGCTCAGCATCGCCTCACAGGCCTTATTCAGCTAACCACAACCCTCTCCTTTCATTCACAAATTACTTTTTTTGAGTTGAAGGACCTGTGCTTTCTGCATATTAACACAAGGAAGACAGGGGGGTACTGCAAGACAGCATTTGTAGCAGCTGTGGAGACCTGGGTGGATCATGATTCGGTGCAAGGGAGGCCCAGACATTGTGCTTACTTATCACCAAACATGGCTGGACAAGTGCTCTGCATTGGGTCAGGCACAGTATCCATTCAAGAACATGACCTCAACAGATCAGGGACAACTCAACTGACCAGTTTGCAATGAAAACTGGTAAACTTGTATGATGTGGCCTCTGAAGTAGCTGACAGCATCTGCACAGTCACCACTACACCACCAGCAAACTAAGTGTTAACTTGACACTAAGTAAGCATCCAAGCTGCCTTTACCCTCACCCCAGGACTTGCCAGCAGGCCAGCATGAGCTCATTTTGGTTGGAAGCTCAGCTGATATCCCAGCTTTCTTACCAGTCTACAGCACTTTATGGGGTTATATCACTGCTGGCTGCCTGCCTGGAGAAAGCCTTCCACTGGGGCAGAAGCAAGAGCCAACTTTTCTTCATTGTTTATTCTTATTCTGCCTTTATTTGGAGTCAACAGCTTATTAGACTGGGATTTTAATCAGGATGTGGATTTGCTCAAGCCAAAATGAATTCAAAGCTCTTAAGAGTAATAAAGCCATGAGATTTGAGGGCACACCGCGCTCTATTATACCCTTTGCAGCTGAGGGAAGGAGCATTTCTCCCAACCGATACCGCTCTTATTTTGCTGATCTCCCTGGAGTCTGGATAATGGTTTCTTGCACATCCCATTTGAACAGCAGAAAGCTCTCCTCACCTACGTGTGGAAAGCAGAAGCCCACAGGAATGGGAGCTCCTCAGCATCTATAAAAACAGTCTCAATAAAGCTGGCTTCCTCTCTCCTTGTGAATATCCCTCGTCCTTCACCCCGATGGCCCCATCCCACTGGGGTATTCTGTTGGCCAAAACCATCACAGGTCTTGGGCTCTGCCAATACATAATCCTGTCCCTGCTGTCCTAGGGACAAAAAAGACACCAGAAAGCACAACTCAGGTGCTCTACTCAACTGACAACAGAAGTGCAGATTTTGAAAGGGATGAACAGTGCAACCAGCCAGTGATGGTTTTCACAGGGACTGGAGATGATGAGGTACCAAGTTACCACAAGCACCCACACATCCTTTTCTCAGGTGCTTTTGGAAGACATTTTCAATGATCAAAACAGTTCTGAAAACATTGCACTTGGTCTGAAGTTTCCAGTCCTGGCCTGGCATTGCACCATGTCCTGACATGAGCACCCACCACAGAGCAGCTGCCTGTACAAATCCAATTTTGTCCTGGTAGAAGCCACCCCATCACCCACTCCCACAACCCTCAGTCCTGCAGAAGATACTCCAAGGACAGGATTTTTCCCAGCCCAGCTGTGTGGGTGAGGGCATGTGGAAACAGTTATTTCATGGGTCTTCTCCAGCTCCAATTTCTACGGTCCTTCAAAGAAATAACAGAGAAACCACCAGCAGGCTCCTTTCCATGGAAAGGGTGAGGGGATCTCCCAGGGCTGCAGCTGGCACTGCCTCAGGGATGTGCACCCACAAGGGAGCACCAGTGGGAATGGAGGGGCCACCAGTCAGATCCCACTCCACCATTTCCTTGAAGGCTGGGGAGAGCCGAGCAGATGGCAGGGAGGCAGTGGGCGGCCAGGTCCAGGAGGGGGGCTCTGCAACCCCATCATGTGGGATGGGCCCATGGCCAAAACCAACAGGCAGAGCTATCTAAATATTTACAGCCCTTCCCAGGCCAGCGGCGGGATCTGCACCATGGAGGGAACTAGCTGACTCAGTGAAACCCAGGAACCAGCAGCTCCCCTCCCATCTAGAAAAGATGCCTTACCCTGCCCCACTCCCAACCCAAGAGCCACCATCCCTTGCTCTGCTCCAGTCTATATTTGCTCAAGCCTACATTGCTGCATGTGTCATGTTAAACCCCACAGCTAGGTCTGATGCCTGACGGCAATGGGACAGGCAGAGCTTTGGAACAGATGGAAGTCACCAGGGCTCAACCCTCCTTAGCTTCATTTCAGTCACAGGTCAGGGGAGCATCGCTGAAATTCATGCTGTGCTTCTGAAATCCTTCAGACACAGCTCACAGTATTTGTCCTGCTACAGCAAGGTACAGAGGAAGGGTACAGAGCTTGCAGGGTCACTCGAATACACTTGGAATTCTGCTTTTGGGATTAAGAAAGCCCCACGCATGCCCCCCTGACCTCAGCCCCCCATCACTGCTCTCCCAGTCGCAGCTCCCCTGCCTTCACGCTGGGAAATCACAGTCCCGCACTGCAGCAAGCTGAGTTACAGAGCACGAGTTGTTCCTGGCAGGACCTTGCCAGAGCTGCAGCAAAGACCAAAGCAAGGAAACAAGACCTGCCCTCCACTCCCAGGAGGGGTTTCCCACAGGGTGCAGAGGCCCTGGGACAGTTTCGGAGGTGCAGGTGGATGTTGTTTAATGCCAGAGGAGAGGAACACTTCACTTTAACGCCAAATGCTCCCTGTGCTCCTGTCCTTTGGAGGGCAGAAGTGAACCAGATCCTTCACAGAAAATGGAAATGTGCAGATGCCAAAGGCTGAACTCCAACAGACACCACGAGGATTTGGCTCCCAAACTCCCTGGGTGCCTCAAACTCCCTACAGCTAATCAGACACAGACCAACTACTTAGAAGCTACCTACTGAGAAGTTTACCATCAAGACCAACATCACCCAGGATTCTCCTTGGTCATGTTTGAAAGCGAGTGCCCTGAACAGAAATAGAAAGATGGAAAAAAAGGCTGTGGGGACCTTGCAGCCCACCCTGCCAGGCATCATGAGCTCGGTCCCCACAGCACCCCCGCCACCGCTCTCCCCTTCCCAGCATCTCTGGAGAAGCAGCTCAGAGGGAGAACGGGCCAGTGGAAAGCAGGACTGAAAAACTTTGTATGGGAACTGCCAAAAAATGACAGGTTTCTAAAAGAAATGCAAATGGCACCAGGCCAAGCATAACAGAGCTGTCAGCCAGAGCTGCCAGTCAGCTCACATGGCAGCGAGGGCTCTGCGGCCCCAGGGGAAACATGCAGGCAACCCACAGCGGGGTGAACACGAGAAAGAGATCCAGGACAACCCTCCTGGGCAGGACAGACCCCAGGCAGAGCATGAGCTCCCACATCAGGCATCACCAGGAGAGCAGGGGGCTGAAGGAGCCAGCTCAGGTGCACATCCAGAGCAGCCAGAGTTGCAGGGACCAGAGTGTGAGAACAGAGGGTACAAGAAGCCAGCACAAAATATCTCTATCTGAAAAGGCAGCCAGAAAATTAATTATTTCATTATTTATTTTGTTTCCCTCTTGAAGAAACAAAGCAGCAAGCATAAGCCCTGGGAGCTGTCAGACCCCAGAAGTATTTTTCCAGAGACTGATAAAGAGCCTTGGTGCTGCAGACAGCAATGGTTCCTGGTGGCTTCCATCACTCAAAGCAACCAAGGACTCTGGAGTCCTTCACAAGCCCTCAGTCTGGCACCTTCTCCAAGAGGCATGTTGTCCTACACAACATTGTGGATAAAGCAGGAGGTGATTCAAGCGGCTGACTTGAGGCAATGGAATTAAGAAGATTCTAAAAAAAACCTAACAGAAACAGTTTTCCGTTCCTGAAACATGAGGCCGTGTGACCTCCTAGAAGAAACACTTTTGGACTCCTTGCATAAACTCACTACGGACATGCACAAAACACAACCTGGGAAGCAGCCTGGACTGCTTAAATTTGAGGAGGAAAAAGGCAGACTGAAGTTGCAGGGAAACCTAGAGCTACAGTTTTGGCCTCTCTCTTCCCACAGAAGGACTTTTTCCCAAGTTTTCCAAGGACACTTGCAAAGTGCCCTGGCTACAGGGGCACACAGAAAGCCCATGGGTAAGGCTTTGAGAAGCAGGCAGCTGCTGGCTGGCCTGCAAGCTCTGTCTCTGCCTGGAACTCAGCACATGACTGAATGAGGCAGCAAGTCCACCCTGAGCTCAGCACCATCCAGCTACACCAGCTTGAGCCCAGGAGCAACACACCCATACTGACACAGCCCTGCGAGTCAAAAACCCACCAGCAGCCCTCCCTGGCACGGCACAGCCCTCCCTGGGTGGCTCTGCAGCAATCCCCAAGCTTGCCCAGCCCCAAAGCATCCCCATGCCCAGAACCCATGCACATTGAGACCTCCTGTTTCAATTCCAGTGCCACCAGAGGCGTGTGAATGATGGCAGGGTGGAAAGCAATACCATGGTCCCTTGGAAAGACACGTCCATGGGGTGCAGGGACGTGCCCACCTGCCACTGACGGGCATCAGTGGAGGTCCCCAGCCACTCAGCAGTGCTCCTATGGCAAAGCCAAACATAACAGCCTCCAGCAGAGGCAGAGCTGTCTGCAGAGCTGTTTCCAATGGGTTTGAGTCTGTGTGGTCTCGGGTCCAGGGAGACCACGTACAATAAACCTCTCTGTGGAAAACTCTGCATATTTAAAGCATCTTTCGCCAGTGCAAGGGAAAAAGCATCAGCCTCTCTATTCCACCCGCACTCCCCCACACTCCAAAACACAGGGAAGCGATGTGAGAGCCTCAGATCCTGGCTTCAGCCACTGCTGCAAGAAAGGAGCAAGGAGAAATTCAAAGGGGCAGAGAAACCGAAACAGCTGAGGGATCCAGCCAAAACGGAGTGGGGTTTAATATAGAAAAGGGAGTGGGAAATTGTAAGAGGAAAAGAAAAAAAAGAAGGGAGGTGGCTGGAAACAAAGAAAGTTCTTGGCGGAGAGCTGCTGTGCTTGGCCCCTCTCCATCAGCCTTCAGTGCCGCAGGCGTATGGGGCTGGGGAGGGGAGCACAGGGCTCGGGCACTGTGGGGCACCAAAGCTTGGAGTGGTATAGGGACAGCCAGCCCCCTGCTCCATCCCTGTTCATGCTGCCACTTTCTTGTTCCTGCTCTGTGGATAGGGAGAGCCAGGAGAAGGGTCGTGCCAGTTCACATGGCACTGGGAAAGGCACGAAGAAGCGATCCCAATGCAGGGGTATTTGGGAATGCTGCTGCGGTCCCTCTGGTCTAGCAGAGGAGAGAGGCAGAAGCAACAAGTCAGAGCTGCAGGGAGGAGCTGGCTAGCAGGGATGCACACAGCATGAGCACAGGCATATTTCAATGAAATGGCAAATAACCCAAGCTAGTCTGCCCATGCACCCAGGGCTACAAAGCAGACACTTCCCCTTGCTCCAATTCATCCTTTGTACCCTGCCTAAAACCCCAGCAAGCGACAGCTCTTCTCGCTCTGCTGTTGTACAGCTCAGCAGGGCACAGCACTGCCCGAGCATGCAGCCAAAGCTGCCAGGATGAAGTGCATCCATGTGGGCTTATACCAAGCACAACCCAAGGACAACCCACTGAGCCCCGTTCAGCCACACAACATATACAGCTTGCTCTGAGTCACACTGAAGGTCAAACATATGGATTCATTTGTTTCCTATTTCCCACTGCTATGCAAAACAGCCGGAAGACAGAGATACCCTCCAAAGCAAAGCTGGGAGGGATCAAGGTCACCAGACCGCTGAGCGAGCAGAGGCAATGGATGGCCCCTACACTGAAGTTCACTGCTGGAATTGTGTACGAGCACCAGCTTTCCACACAGAGCTTCATCCATCTCAGTGGCCACGTGCCAGGCAGGATTTGGCCCTTGCACTGAACTGCGACATTCAAGGTTTTTCATAAGCCGTAAGTAACATGACTAGGGAAGAAAAATAAAGGAGAGTTTGCGTTTGAGTGTTGGTTTTCATCCACAAAGCCAACAGCACTCCCTTAAGCCCCAGCTCTCTTGAGAGGCGAGGGAAAAGTAAGGATTGGTTGGCTCTGTAGAGCTGTGCAGCAGAGCAGAGCTAGGAACAAGGACAGGTTCAAGTATCTACCAGCTATGGGCTCCAAACGCCTTGCCTGGGGCCTGCCTTGAGTGAGAACGCATCAACGAGCTGATGGGAAATGGGATGAGATACAGCAGAACCACAGGATATGGCAGCAAAACACTGCTGAGGATGCTGAGAAAGCCCTCAAACCTCTGGGGGCCACCGATGCTCAGAAACTCTGTGCCCTGGCAGAGACTCCAGCTTCCTGGGTTCAGCCTTACTTCATACATTCTGGTTCTGCTTTTGCTCTCTTTCATTCCTAGTTCAGTTAACAGCCCCTAGATGGATGTCACACCACTCATTTTAACCTGCTGTTCCCGCAGTCTAAATGCACCCAGCTCTTTGGGTTCCCCACAGGACATTCCCACCATACCAAGAGCACGGTCACACTCCCCAGAGTCATCTCCCAACATCCTTCTTAAGCCAAACAACCGGCATGATTCACAACGGCAGAAATAACGCAGCTGTACAAGGTAATGCTGTGCCAGGTCCCCACAGAGCTTTGCTTCAGCTGGGCAAGTCAGAACCAGGGCACCATGGGACACACGTTCTTCAGGAGACATCTTCTGCTCTGTATGTACAAGGCACAGAGAACGTCTGAATCTATAGATCAGCAGCCCTCCTCCTCTTGCCATTCAAGCACCCTTCTCCAAATGCTCCATAATCAATTCCAGGTAAGCAGTGGCTTTGGGATGGGCAACAAACAAAACCACGATCGGCCTCACCACTATAAGGAACAGGAGCAGAGAAAACACCTACCATCATGTCACAAAACCCACATCAAAAATATAACACATTAACTTTTTGAATGTGGTTTTCATCAAACTTGTTTTAAAACATCTATAGATGCCATCATGTTAGGCACCAGATTCCAACACACACTGCTATTTACTTTCACAAGGCAGCTGCCACACATGAGGTGGTTCAATATGCATGGGTATTCACCTTGTTTAAAGTTTGCAATCTTGTTAACTCAGCTCGCAAAATAAACGTATGCTGCACGCTTTGCTTAAATTTCCCTTTTTCAAAGTGATACGTGTGTGCATGGAGGCTGGGAAAGGAAGTTCTGCAAGCGCATAGTCCGGATTTTCCAAAAAACTAACACAACCAAACAGCAAGCTGCTCTTTCTTTCCTGTCAGATGTATATATATATATATATATACACACACACATATATTTTTGGTTTGCGCTCTGGAGCAACCATTTAAAACTATATGAACTATGGAAGTGTTCTTGATGGACAGGCTGGTAGAAAGGAAGATGTGATTCAGTGGTGCTGTTATTAACACATAGAACAAACCATGCAAATTGCAGCTGTATTAAAAATGAAGGTCCTGAAACTTGCCTAAGGGCAAAAAAAACCCCAACCAAAATCTAGATTTAGTAGGGAAAAGCTTTATTTTAGGGACTTCTACTAGAGAATAACAAACACAAGACTATAAAAAGATCCTGCGTGAAGTCCTTTAAAGGAAAATTTAGTCTGTTTCAACTATGGCTTTGTTTTGGGTCTTTTCTGAATAAACATTCATTTATCAGAATTTGAGACCTGGCCAGACCATAGAAATGACAGTGTGCTACTCTGTCGTCTGGAATGATTATTTTTAAACTTTGCTCTTGGACTTTGTCTTTTCAGATTTGCAGTATGGCCCTGGAGCCCTCACTGGCAGCATCCCTGAGGGGCATGAGCTGTAATGACTTCACATCAGATCCTATGGGAAATGTCAGTGCAGGGTCACCCTTTGGGCACCACTTGAACAGTGGGCTGCCGAGATCCCGAGCTCGGTTGTTCTCTCTCTGCAGGATCAGAGCAATGTATCCTGCAATGAACACCTACAAAAGGATCATTTCTCATTGTGTCTTCCAGGTATGGCCCCTGAAAAAAGTTTAAAGACTCAAGCAGCACAAGCGCAGCTGAAGCAGCTGGGGTTAGCAGCCCAGGAGAGGTGCTGAGGCAATACAGCATGATATGGTTTCACAGCTGGCAGAGTAACTTCAAGACCCCTATCACTTGGAGCAAGAAACTCTGTTATCCTTCCCCCCTTAGCCCTTCCACGTATGTAAGCAGAATTGGTTTGACAAGAACGGGAGCAGACGTGTTGGCCTTGCACCATGCCAACACCACGGCAGCAAAAACCTCCCAGGAGCAGCAGGCTGACTGCAAGCAGAAAAATCACACAAGGGGAGAGCACCCCCTGCTAACTGCAACTGAGCCTGAACCTGCCAACAGCGCAACTGCAGCATCCACCAAAGGGTTTAACACCTCGCCATGGAGAAAAGCAATCACGAGGCTGTTCCCATTTTCCCTATCCCACAAATGGCTTTAAACACGCCTGGGCTTCCTTTGAACAGCCCACCCTGCTCCTCCCACCCTCAGCCCAGGTGCTCGGCTGTCACCAGGGTAAGGAGGATGGACAGGAGATGGGACAACTGCACTGTTATCCTTAGATATCCTTCCAGGGGAGGACGGCCACCAGACATGCTCTCTTGCGCCAGGATTTGGGCCAGTGTCATTCCCAGGTGCACACACGTGTTCAAGGGCATGGGGCTGCAGTCAGGTCCCACCTACACTCTGACACTCAGCTCAGCACGTGTTCTGGCTATGCAAACCCTATCTAGCACTTTGCTGGGTCCTTGCCCAGCCCAAGCCCTGCACTTTGGGGGAATATTGTGCCACCTGCTTCAAATCAGAGCTGTAAAAAAGCACAAATTTTTGTCCTGGACAACACAACCCTTATTGTATCAATTACCAAGGTGACAAGCAAACCACATAGGCTTGAATAGAGCTGGCCTTTTCTACAACCAAGCTCCACCACAGGCATCAATAGGACTTTGAAACACTTGTTTGATCTCACTTTTCTGGGAAACTGGAATTCAGGACTTTCTGCTGTGGCCTCACTGCAGCCAACACAACTGCACCTTTGTCCAGCAAAGAAAAGCTTCTCGTCAATGCAGAGAGGAGGCCAAGCCCCAGAAGCACAGGTCATCCTACGGTCAGGCCAGCACAGAGGCAATGGGAAGAAAAGCCGGCATGCTCCTCCAGCCTCCCCGGGGACACTGGTGGCTGCTCCCAGGGATGGAGAGCACATTTACACTCAGCAGTGAGAAGCCAGAGAGCAAAGGTTTGATATGTACACTTTGTGGTTGACTCGGATTCACAGTGTGGCAGCAGATACAGTCTAAAGTAAGATGACTCAGCCGTGATTTGCTGCCTCTCCTCTCCCTCCCTTTGCAGGAGGAGGAAGAAGAAAAAAAAAAAAAAAAGAAAAGAAGGTTTTGATTCCATATAATTAACTGGCTTTGTGAATCTGCCTAGTTCTTATCGATTCCCTCAAACAAGGTGAGCACTCCCATTCACTCCAGCACTGCCCCGGGGAGGCTGCTGCCTGTGAGCTGCCTGCCCCTCCCTGGGCTCAGCCCCGCTGGCTCACGCTGCCGGGTTTCGGTCCAAGACAAGTACAGGGAAAGGTCAGAGGCAGAGGACTTGAGTCGCTGGTTGAGGAGGAAACAGGCAGACGAACGGCTGGGCTGCACAGCTGGCTGTCACGAGCTGTGTGCAGCCACCTTCTCCCAGCACCTCAGCAGCTCCTGCTCCACTGTATCCACCCAGCTGCCCAGCCACACGCCTCTCTCTTTTAGAAGAAACCACTGTCCCAGTTTTCCAGCCTCACAAGGATTATTTGTGCTATGTCTAACTCCACCCACCTTGCCCCTCAGGGTGCAGGGCAAGGAGGGATGATGCCCAAAACGAATCATATCTGGCACTTGGGGTGTGTGTCCCAGCTGTGGGGACACAGGTGTAGATGGGTGCAAGGAGCCACCAGCCCCAGCATGGGAATGGGGAGGCCCAGAAGGAAGGGGGGAGGAGCTGCAGGCAACCCCATCCGAGCCCGGTTACAGGACCTGATGGCAGCGCAACAGATCCGCCAAGACAAACAGAAGCGTATGCAGCTCAGCAAACCTCCTCACGTACATGCTCCTCCAGATCGGATGCATAACCCAGCTACAGTGAGTAAGTCTGAGACACACACGGCAGGAAGAGGGGCACATCTGGAGCTGGGGCCAGGCTCAGTCAGGGCTGATAAAGCCTAAGGCAGGGCAGGAGAGGAAGAAGGGGTGATAAGGGGTTGGGCGGCAGCAGCCACATCACATCCCTGGATACAAGGAGAGGGTAACAGCCCCCTTTGCCCTCCCCTCCTTCCTGGCTAGAGCTGGCCTGTTCTCTGCTTTCCTCTGACTGTTGTACACTGCAACAAACCAGCCAGGGTAACCCAGAGGAACCCCTGATCTCCCAAAAGCTGGCGGTGCCTGGCTTCGCCAATACAGCACGCTCCAGCCAGAGCACACACCACATCCTCAGAGCCCAGAGGCGCCACAGACAGTGTGTCACTGGGTCACCCCGGTCTAAGGCAAATGGGGCAGGGAGAACACTTCGGTCTTTCTTTTACAGTTGCTGCCAGGATTCACCCACAAGGTCTCCGCAGATGCCTGGAAGCACACCAAAGCTTAAGTAATAAAAAGAAAAAGAAAAAAACCCAACCCCTTCAAAAACAGACAAACCCACAACAGCTTGGAAGATGCCCTGGAGCGTGCAGGAACCGGGCAGCTCACACAGAAGGGGTGAAGGGACGCAAGGGAACACCTCGCAGGTCCGGCGGCACCGTCCCGGGCGCAGAAGGAGGGAGCCGGGTGGCCCCTTGCCCCGGGACCCCGCAGCCAACAGGTTCCGGAGCCCCTCTGCCAAACGCTGCTCCTCACCGCAGCACAGGCGTTTCGCGGTGGTGCCGAGACACCTCCTGCTCCGGGGTGCTGCTGCTCCCGGGAGCCCCTCGGGCCAAACCCCGCCCGCAGCGATTCACCGGCACCTCCCGGCGCTGCCCCGCACAGGGGCACCCCCGGCGCAGCCGCGTCCCCGTCCGCCGCCCCCGGGGGCCTGGCGGGCAGAGGCAGCGCGTCCCCCCCTGCCAGGGGGGCATCGGGTGACCCCCACAGGAGACGCGGAGGGGGGGGAGCGACAGACCCGGCGGCGCTG